>JAFFST010052311.1:119542-135144 GCA_022414735.1 Noturus placidus
AATCATTTTTTCACACAGGGCCATGATGGTTTGGATTTTTTTTCACCTTTAATAATAAACACCTTCATTTACAAATTGCATTTTGTGTTTACTTGTGTTGTCCTTGACTATTGTTTAAATTGGTTTGATGTTCCGAAACACTTAAGTGTGACAAACATGCAAAGGAACAGGAAATGAGGAAGGGGGCAAACACTTTTTCACACCACTGTACAAGCTATCTACTGGAAGTAAAGTGGTTATGTGCTATGTCATGGTTTATTGTTAATTGGTATTAGACCTTTTTGCCACCTAGCTAGCAAAATATGCTTATATAACTAGATATACTGTATACACAGACAGCAGGTATAAATGTCCGAGCAGGGCTAAGCACACCTGTCTTTCAAAGATAAAAAGACTTTGTTATAAGCCTTCATTTTTGTTTCTGTAGAAATTACAAAAGCAACAACTCTGGTTGAGGCTGGGGCTGATTTCTTTCTAACCAAGACTGTAGATTCATGCAGTCTATCATTGATGTCTGGTCATGTCAGGTGATTACTCACCCGCTAGATTTCATCTCTATTTGATGCATTCATAAGACGTAATGCCCACGATTGAGAAGACTCATGCGAAATACAGACTTGGGTGTAATAAATGTAAATGAGGTGGATTATTTACTCTATCGTCTAGTTTTTTCCCAAAATGCCTTTGCAGGGAAAAACTACTAGTAGGTAGACTAAGCACACTCTGTCCAATGTTAGTTGGATGACAAATTACACAAAAGGACAGATAACTGAATCGTGAGTTTAGCTTTTTTTTGTGTTGCTTTGAAGAAAAAGGTTATAACATCTGGTATTCCGAGGAAAGACGGCATGAAGCCAGCAGGATATTAAAGACTTGAAACAATATCGTTAAGAGTGTGTGTAATAGTTTGGCCCAAATAAATGCATTATTCTTTCATCAGTGAGATCTTGTGATAAAGTGTATTGTACAACAGTAATACTTTACTGATCCAGCTATTAATATATAATAGATTGTAGTCTCCCTTGTAATATGACAAGCAGTTATCACTGGATATGTATACAGTATAAATGGAACTATTTTCCATGGATTGTGCATTATGGTAAGGAAATATTAGTCCAATTTGTGCCAAACTGGTGCTGCTGCAATATGTGTGACAGATGTGTTAACTGTTCTTAGCTTGTTTATTCATTGGCTTGGCAAAAACCATCAGGACTACAATGTGCTTTCACTTCCTTTTCCACCGCCAATTTATTTTGCCATCGGACATAAAAAGGAGCAGTTTACTTAATCCATTCTTCGCCAGTCCAATCAGCACGATCTGATCAATTCCAGAGACACTTCAAATGGTCAGGATATTCAAAATATGTGGAAATTTAAAATGAAAGCACAACTTTGGCTGAAGCTTTATTATGTATTAGTGGCAGGGATTACTATGTTGCACCGGGTACACACACCTCCAAACGTCTTGTGGTATTCCCCAAGGGTCAACTTTGGGTCCTTTGTCATTTAACTTATATATGCTGCCATTAGCTGGTGTAATTAATACATATAATATCTCCTTCCATCAGTGTGCAGATGACACATAACTCTATCTCTCATTTTTGTTGTCCCGTCCCAACTTTTTTGAGACGTGGTGTGGCCATGAAATTCAAAACGACCTTATTTATTTCTTAAAATGGTGCATTTCCTCAGTTGAAACATTTGATATGTTGTCTATGTTCTATCATGAATAACATACGGGTTTATGAGATTTGCAATTCATTGAATTCTGTTTTGATTGACATTTTACACAGTGTCCCAACTTTTTTGGAACTGGGCTTGTATTTCATTTTATTTCTTACTACTGATATTATTTTCCTGTATCTACTGTATGTCTTCTCTAGAGACCGACAATGATGTTAGCATATGATAAATGACAACTGAAATGGAAAGCAGAATTGAAAAAGAAACCAGATGCAGAGGCTATTTTTGATGGATGCGTTTATGTTCTTTTAATGGTTGGGTTGGGCAAGAACGTGAGTCACCAGCTTGCTCTAGGTGAAGCCCATATTCCTAAATATTGAGCAAAATGAACATTTTACTATCATTAATGTGTGTGCATCATGGTGACCTTGTTTCCCATACAAAGGTTGAGGAAAAGAAGAAGAATGTGTATCCAATAGAATTTATTTTTGGGGCTACTGGCAGGTCTTTTGTGGTTTATTATATATAGTTAAGCTGGAAATTTAGCTGAAATCTGAGTGGAGTTGATTGGAAAAGCATGTCTGGTAGCTCACTGGTTAAGATGTTGGACTACTGATTGGCATGTTGTGAGTTCAAACCCCAGCACTGCTAAGCTTCCACTGCTGGGCCATTGAGCAAGCCCCATAACCCTCAACTGCTCAAATATAGGTAAGTTTCTCTGGATAAGGCCGTCTGCCAAATGTCTCTTGGGCTGGAAATTGACGTTACACTTGGCAACCCTGGTTTTATAGCAACAGGATCACTTGTATCATCTAAACTTCTTAACTTTCTATTACAGGGTTACACGCTCTATAGTATCCTATAGCAAGTCAAATGTGATAGCTGTTTGAGGTCATTTTGTTGGTGTCGCGATTAATGTTGTCCTGTCCCACCAAAATCTACTGTATGCTCATGAGCTGTACAGCACCTTGTAATAGATTATAAATAGAAGAATGGTCTTGTCTATCCTCCATTGACCCTCATTACGTGGGTATACAAGGGAAACAGGAGTCAGTCTAATCTATTTAAATGGAGTGTATTGGGAGGAGCTCGCCATCCCTCAGTGCCATCTATCTTGCAGCGCTACGATAAAGACCCTATTGTACCCATTCCCTTGGGGGCCAGAATAGGAAAAGCTCATTACTATCCTCTCAGAAGCTTGACTCATTCAGGACTCCCTTGAGATATTTGCTCTGGACAGCGGGGTCAAGAAAAGGTCAATGTCGATCATTAGAATCCAGGAAGAGCACCAACTTTCCCCTGTCATTACAGGCCTGTATGTCTACCAATTTTGGTTTCACATCCCTTCATGTTTTTTTTTTTGTGTGTGTGTTGACTAAAGGTCCAGTCCTTCTCCTCTCTCATTTTCTCCACGGCTTCTCCTTTTGCCTGTCACATACTCTCTTTCTATTCCTTGACCTGATTTGCACACGCTCCTTGTTCTCACTTTGGAACTACAGAGGTCATGGGAAGATCCCCGCTCTCTCACAGATGGTGAAATCGCATCTTGCTAAATCACGGCCATGCTTTTGTGAGTCAGGGGACCAGTGACGAAGGCTTTTTCACAAACATCCAAGTGCAGTCAATAAATAGTCCTGCTCTCTTTTTCACAGTTTAAGGTCTTGTGGTGTTTGGGTATTAGTCTTTCCTAAGGCATTTTGCAGAGTGCTGATGAATAGTCTAGACATGAGCAACTTTCGAAGGCAGTCAAACACAAAGTGTTTCCAGAAGAACACAGAGTAACACCTTGTGCTTTCTTACACTTTAAAAATGCTTTCAAGTGTGTGAAGTGATCTAGATAACTTGGAATTCCATGCACCCTACTGGGAGAAAGTCATTTATGTAGTGAATAAAACACTTGGGGGCCATGCTATTACAGGAAAATACTCAACGATGGGGTGGTGTGAGGCAGCCCGACATGAAGCGGAGTTACTGTTACCACAACAAAGTTGATTATTTTCAACAACAGCACATGCTGAAGTGATTTTCATCCATTCGTTTTCTGTACCGCTTATTCTACACAGGGTCGCGGGGAACCTGGAGCTTAACCCAGGGGACTTGGGGCACAAGGCGCGGGCCTGGACTCGGTGCCATCCAAGGGGACAATTGAATACACACAGGGGAATTGAACCCCCAACAAAAAAGGTGCAAGGCAAACGTGGAACCGCCTCCCCCTCCACACACACACACACCCTGCCCAAACTTATGGATTCCTCTTCCTTATTCCTGCAACTTAGTTTCTCTTATCACTAATATTATATAAATTCTTTCTATAAAAATTCTTTCTCTCACCAGCCTCACTCTTTTTCTCTCACTTACAGTTAATAAAACAATAAACACCACTGTATGTCATAATACTGAGTAAATTGTAAATTGCACACTTATATAGCGCTTTTATCCAAAGCGCTTTACACTGTGTCTCATTCACCCATTCACACACACACACACACACACACACACACCAATGGTAGCAGAGCTGCCATGCAAGGTGTTAGCTTGCCATCGGGAGCAACTTAGGGTTCAGTGTCTTGCCCAAGGACACTTCAGCATGTGGAGTCATCCGGGCCGGGACAACCCGCTCTACCAACTGAGCCACAGCCACCCTAACCTCCTTGCTTTAGACTTTCCCATTGGCTTAAAACTTAGTTCCAGCTTTACCTCATCCTGTTACAAAGCACACACTCTGAAGACCTTCCAAAAATGCTAAATAACCCTCTCTTCACAGAAAGCGTCGCCATATCAACAATTCCACACGTTTTAAATCTGTTCATGTGAAGCGTCTAAAACATTCCCTGTGTACGTTTTTACTACAGAAAGGATAGTGTATTAGTAGGAGTGCATTCGTATAAACCTTCCAGCTGGAACTATTCTCAGAGCAGCTGGTATAGAAAACACTTTGTGAGAATGTAACATAGCTGGGTATAAATTCAATTCATAAATACAGTACAATCGTAACTCGGAAGTTTCGTTCCTACTAGTACTAGAAGGTCATGATTTTCAATCCCAAACACTTGAAATGATTCCAGTTTTTGAGGGTTTTAACAGTATTTAAATCATTACTATGGTGTCAGATATGCTAGTTTTGGAGAGTACTGTGTAAGTGTAAGTCATATGCATTTACAATATGTCCATCATAACAAGATTGTATGACTGGATGTTCTGATATGGTTAGTCAGAACTGAGGTTTATGACTTTTTATGACTCCGCATTGCTCTCTTGATGCTTGCTGTATAAATCCACAATACAGCGTGATGTGTGTTTTCCCTACCTGAGGCTGCATGTCATCTGTGGGGTTTCCAGTCCTTTTCTTTTAAGAATAACTCGGAGTCAATGTCTGGAAAACAAGATTATGAAAACAATATTAGCATACAAGTGTTCACTTCTAAGAGCTATATTCGTCATTCTTTTGGATACGTTATTGCTATTATTGTTGACACTCTTCCATTGACATGGATGTTGTTTAGACAGTTTTAGACAGTTTGTACCCCTGAGCTAAAAACAGTCCCTTTTATAAGGCAGCATTAAGAAAGGTGACTTCTAAGATGTCTTATTTGATACAAATATGACGACAGCATTGCATGTATCGTTCTTCAGTTAAGACAATCCCATTCTATTTACTGGACAGGGCTTCCTTTTTAAATTCAAATAATATTGAGAACAAAGAGATGTATGAGATATATGAACTCCCCCAACAAAATTCCTAGGAAAACTCTAAAAGCACTTAATAATAACATTATAATTAACTAGCACTGCAGTGTATGAGGTAACTTTAATGACATTAATCACGTTGTCCTGTGGGAGTTTCATTCCCAGAAATATTCACTCTTCTGTTAGTCAGAGACACATTCTGTGACCTCGGACAGAAAAATAAGTGAAAAGCGTGATAGTGGACAGGATAGAACTCAAAATTCAGCAGTGATTTCTCCAATAACAAGAGGACCATTATATATTTACATGGGCGGCTGTGACTCAGGTGGTAGAGCGGGTTGTCCACTAATTGTAGGGTTGGTGGTTCGATTCCCGGCCCACATGACTCTACATGTCGAAATGTCCTTGGGCAAGACACTGAACCCCAAGTTGCTCCCGATGGCAAGTTATTGCCTTGTATGGCAGCTCTGCTACCATTGGTGTGTGAGTGTGTGTGTGGATGTGTGAATGAGACACAGTGTAAAAAAGAGCTATATAAGTGCGCCATTTGGATAAAAGCGCTATATAAGTGCGCCATTTACCATTTACATGCTGTGACCTCGGACAGAGTATTAAGTGAAAAGTGTGATAATGGACAGGATAGAACTCAAAATGCAGCAGTGATTTCTCCAATAATAAGAGGACCATTATGTATTTGTAACACTTGTTCACTTCATTTCCCAATTTCACAGGTTTCCTAGCGCACCCCAATCACTTCCCCTTGAGGCAATAATGATGTCATGAACTGAACTCATTTTGGTTTAGGTCATAATATATTACCATGGGCGTAACCACGCATTATTTGGGGAGGTCGTGTCCCCCCCAATGTTGCGGAAATACCAATCTGTCCCCCCCAATATACAGTACAAAATATTTTCTATATGTCCCCCTTTAATGAACCCTGCCAACAGATCTGTCTTTTCTTAATCTATTCTATATATTTATGTCTATTCCTTTTTAATATTTCCACTTGTTAAGGACAATAGGTGTGTGCCCCTCCAATTGTACACTTGGTTGCGCCCAAACTCAACGCAAGTTCGTTGATATATTTTAGCAGCTCAGTCTGTAAGAAATGAAGACAGCAGACAAGTGTAGAAAAGTGCAGCAGAACATACAAGCTTTTATTCAGACTGTAAGTAACTAGATACATAAATAGTAGGTAACCTTAGCTTAGTATAGAAGGCATCATACCATGGCTTGGTTTGTTCTTAAGAACGTCAATTAACTTTTGATATTTGCACACCCACGAAGTAAGCTAGGCTAACTTCAGCTCCAGTTTTTGACCATTAACGTTACTTTCATGGTTAAATGGTTACGCCCTTGTACATTACTAAAAAGAAATGAACAAAGGGAAGCTTTTATTTATCTGTACTTTCCTTGTAGAAAAGAAATGTTCAACGTAATACATTTTCATACATCATAAGTCACATATTTGCAAAGTCACAAATGCACATCCAACCATCACATAGCTTCAATGAGTCTACATTCGGATTTCCTTTAAACAAATCTAAACTTAAACAGACGTGACGGAAAGAGTGAGGGTGAACGAGAATGACAATCTGGTACCTTTACTCTGTGACAGGTTGCGATTAGCATTTAGCTATTTTGTATCATCATCTTCATCTTCGCCATTGTTAACATGCTAGCTAACATTTGAGGGATTTATAACAGAGTCTCTGTTAGTTAGCCTTGGATAATATTTTCGTTCGAGGCATTGTAGGACGATTAGCAAGTAAATGTAAGATTTTCAACTTTCAAACAAGGGTGAGGTGAGCTAGTTGATATATTCATTGATACATTGAGTTTATTATGGCATTACAGTGGACTGGTTTCACTCGCCAATTGGCATTAGTATGGTTTCTTCCACGTGCAAATTAAACCTTGACACAATTAAGCTATTACATCCTACTCTTACCTGTGGATTTATAATCATAAGTAAAGATCCCCAATCTCACGTGGAACACCTTAAGCATGCTGGGTGTTAAGTATGTCCAGACTTCACTTGCTAAAGATTTAAGAAAGACGGAAAGCATGTCATTGTCTCATCCAAAATGTGTATCTTAATCTAAGCCTGCAATTCTTGTCTACAAAGAACTATCAATTCCCAATGTTTAAGCTAGCTTCCCGAAAACAGACACGTTGAAGCACTCCAATGCAACACACCACTCCAGTGCAAAACATGGTCCAACCTATCACTGGTATGTAGGAAATCTAATGGTCATTTCCCTGCTACTGGACACCATTTTGTCCCCTTCTAGGTCCTGAACATCTCACCAGGAGCGGGGAGAGTATGTGTAGTAGATGGTCTTTAAATTCACAATGCTATTACCAACCCTGTGTGCTCCCACTCCAAATCTCCTATTAGCCCCTGCTACAGTTTGTGCACTGGAGCGAGGGTGGAAGGTTTGCCACACTATTGTCACCATGCACATTGTCTCTAAAAATAAAACCCTAAACATTCTGTCACAGTTAGCCACCTAACGACTTTTCCATCACTGAATCATTCCAAATGGAACCAGTGAGTCATATATGTTGTGTTGATACCCTCTAAATATTTTCCGCAGAGACGGTTTCAGTACATCAGTAGTGGATGGGTTGCCTCGTACTGTTCATTCAGCAGTCTGGTGTGCATGTGCAGTTTATTACCGGGCTTAACAGTAGCAAAAGAATACAGAAGTTCTTGATGGTTCAAAGCTTTACTGACAAACAAGGAGCTCCAGTGTTAGAGACTGAAATATCATCTTTTTTGAGTAAGGGATACATTTGCAAAGTTCCAAAGCAAGAAGGTCAGCAGTGGTTTTACTCCCACTACTTTCTTTTTCCCAAGAAGTAAAGCATGCTAAATCACACCAAGCTGTGATCTGTTTTTGTGATTGTTCAGAGCAAGACATTCAGTCATTTTAAAGAATGTCATTGCTCCACAGGCAAACGTCTGTCCTGTGCAGAATGGTCTGAAGGTTTTACAGCTACCAATTTGGCAGTGGTCCCATTTGGCCTTAATAGTAGAGACAGTCATTGATGGGTATCTGCTTTGTGTCTGCCATGATGTTGCATCATTAGTGGAATCGCTTGCAGATCTCAATTGGTGGAGAAACCCAACTGGTCTGCTTTTATTCTAGTAGGAGAAGTATCATAGGGGAAAGTGGTCTCTCACAGGTTGTTTGAGTTGTTGAAAGACTTTCTACTCTTTCTCCAAGACTGGTCAGCATGAACAATTCAATGATAATAGCCTACATCAATTGTTTCTCCCTTTCCCTGTTATGGAAAGCAATGAAGCAATGGTTGTGGCTGTACTAGTTTAACAATGGCCAAATAAGCTGCGCTATGCAAAGCCTTGTGCTTCCCTTTCACCAAAGGGAACACGGCTTGTCTCTTCTTATAATTGCCCAACAACGGCCAGGGAAATGTTGGTCAGTGGAGGTAATTGAGCTCTTATCAGTCAAGCCCTGGTCACTGCTTTGAAAGTTAAAGTAGTACGTTTTAGAACATTACTGTCTGTATATATATATATATATATATATATATATATATATATATATGACTGACCACATTGAGGCATTATGCTACCATGCATGGGCGCAGCTAATCTACCCCTTTTACCTCTTATATAACCCATACGTATGTTGTCTCCCAATACATTTTTGTCGTTTAAAAGCCAAGCAGGACGTGAAAGACGTGCATTTTCTCAATGTAGTGGTGACTTTGGCTTTGCGCCGACTTTATATAGATGAACTTTGACCTGTGTATATGTGAATCTCAATTATGATAAATCTCTGTTTATCATTTACAAACACTAGAGTGTGTGTGTTAAAATTCTGTTTTCGTCTCCGTCTACTAAGGTTTCCATGTTAACAATGTTGCCAGCTTTGAATATGTGAAGACACGTTTCAAGCCCGGTTCAGAAAAAACAATCAAATGTTTTGGAAACAGAGGCAAAAAGTTGCTTTTTATTAAAAAAAGCAAAGCAAAAAAAAAAAAAAGACTACTTGATTAAGCGAGTAAGCATACCTCGCAACATGGTTCATGTTACTGTGAGGCTTCTTCCTGATGGAGCTTTCCATTGAGGTCAGTTCAGCTCTGGCCGATCAGAGACTGGATAGAGATGTGTTTTTCATGTGGCCTGCCATACTTGGCATTACAGACTCTAATGACTGTGGTCAGTTTCCTGAATCGAGTCTCTGCTGCTACATACCCTGAGGCACAGGGAATGTAGTGGCGATTGTCCTTTTCCCTAACTGTCATGACTCATCGGCTTGAATGGACCTTGTTACATAACAAGGAAACAAGCTGTGTCCTCGGTATGTGTTGTGCATACACCAGCATGCTTCACAACATGAATATAGTGTCTGTGCTTGAATGCGGGCCTCTATCTGTATTTGTTTCAGTTTCTGTATAGTGCTCCACCTGTATATAGATTCGAACATGTCTGAAACAAGAATGCTCCACAGAGCTAGAAATAGCAGCAATGTCTGTGAATTCTGGCTCTGACAGTTCTTCAACCTCAGCAACATCACTCAAGTTCTTCAACCAGATACCCAGTGAAGCTTTACCTAGAATATGTTATCTGTTGTGAATAACATATTCGTATCCACGTACATTCCTACTTGCATCTTCATGTGCCTAGGCCTCCTCAGTGCCAACCGCTGGCCATATATACTGTACATATGGTTGTGTGTGAGAGTTGTTCACTTTGCAAGTGTTGTGTACTTTGGAAAGCACCCCTCATTCCAGACTCATATTTCACAAGACCAGCTCTGCCTCTACCCTAAACAATACCAAATGTAGTCAGTAATACCCACAATGTAAATCACATAACTACGTCAAAACCTGGTAGTTAATATTCAAGAATTTCATTCTGGAGAGGCAGAAACAAACATCTTTGTTATTTCCAATCCCACGTCAATTACTTCTTTCAAGACAGTCTTTTTTTTGTTAGTCAATGTAATTCAGCGTGCAAAAGGGCGACTGAAACGAGCTCCTGGTTTCAGACACTGTAGCTATTCATGCTGAAACAAAACTGTTTATCATTAATAAATATGTGTATGTCAATGAAGATGAATGAGATTGGTGTAGTCGTATATCAAGACAGATCTACTTAATTCCTTGCTTTTCAAGGCTAATCCTGACTGCTTAAGCTGGGATTTAAGACAAAAAAGGACATGAGTGTACATGAGTTTGTGTCTGTGTCACATAATAATATAAGATCCTCCTATCCTTTGCAATTACCTCCTGTTCTTCCTGTCAGAGCTGCGTCTTTAAGATGGAAACCACAATTTTGGCACCATTAAGCAACAAAATAATAGCAGTGCTACACGCCAGGCCCTAAAAAGCCATATAAAGCCAATAAAGCTGTTTGGCCTGGACTGAGGCATGCCTGGCTTCCTCAGGCCTCTATTACCTAAATGGGTAACGAGAGAAAGAAAGAGAGAGAGAGAGAGAAAGACAGCGTACAAAGCAGGAAAAACTCAAACGTGCAACTAAGATTAAGAGAGACAGAGTAGAAAGTCAACCTAATACGGTCAAGCTTCTTCCTGATAGCCAGGCCATAAAACCGCTCAAATAACTATGCAGAACATGACAAGGCTTTAGAAGTGTTTATCCTTAACACATGGTTATAGCACGTAGACTTCCACCTATAGCCCAGGAAAGGATGCTTTTGGTCCTAGGGGTTGTCAATCAGCTTCTTTATTCCAAACACTTCCATTAAAGTTCTCTCTATAGCAGCGATCCAGGGCTGACAATCTTTTGTGATGCGTTTGAATTTTGAATAATGATGAGAATTCAGGCTAATCTGGGCTCAGACCAATAAATAAAGCAATAAACAAAACACCACTCTTTATTGCTGTATTTTATCATGATCTGAAAATGTCCAATACAGTCCATTACAATGTATTTACATGTGGCTTAAAAATCACTTTCTTTCAGTGTCAGCGCTGCTAAATGGAACTTTTGGGCCTTGAGCAAGGTCTATAATTCTACATTAATCCGGTTTTATACTACAACTACTTTTTAAGATGATCATTTTTACATTTATTCATTTAGCAGACGCTTTTATCCAAAGCGACTTACAAATGAGAGCGCACTTACACACCAATGGTAGCAGAGCTGCCATGCAAGGTGCTAGCTTGCCATCGGGGGCAACTTAGGGTTCAGTGTCTTGCCCAAGGACACTTCGGCATGGGATCACCCGGGCCGGGATTCGAACCACCAACCACACGATTAGTGGATTAGAGGACAACCCGCTCTACCGACTGAGCCACAGCCGCCCCTTCACACTGATTTTTCACACTGATTTTTCACACTGATTTTTCACACTGTATGACATGACCCTAATAAAATCTCCGTCAAATTCTATAGCAGACCGCATGATAACATTTATTCTCCATGTCAGATTTTACAATGGAGATCTTAACGATAGACCACGATTAATTAAAAATACGAAATACAAATCCAAATCTGAAAATACAGAAACAGAAAGGTTAGCAATTCAAATGAATGTAATATAGCTTGAAAAATTCTGAACCTGTAGCCCTGTCTGTATGTGTCATGTCTACAGAGGACAAGCAGATCAGGATGTTCTTATATACAGAATCATTAAAGCCTTTTGGCTTCTGTTTATCCAGCAGGCCTTACATGGACTTCAGGGCAAGAGTCGTTTCCTGGCCTGATGTTGAGCATGGAGTATCGGAATGTCACATAGCCGGTACAGTAAACTTGGCAATCACATCAGACACGTTTCTCAGAACTCATGGTTACTTGTTTACTCTGCACTTTTGGAGAGCTTTTACGATGGGTACATTATTTAGGTCTGTCATTCTATGCATCAGACTGGGATTATGTTGACGATTTGGGGTGCATCCTGGGAAATCACCTTCTATATGATTAATATTAGATATTACATTGTTAGATTGTATTGTTATGAGATTAAAACACAGCGTCTTCAGTCACTTTCAGTTAAGCATCCAGAAACCCAACCTCAGCAGTCACCAGAAAGTTTTGCTGGTCATCAGAAAGTTTTCCAGGGATTGACAGAGAGCTGAGCTGGGCCTATAACCAACTGCTCAATTAAATACATCAACTTGCTTTGAAGAAAAACATCTTCAGAATGAATACATAATGTATAAATCCAAACTAACAAAAATGTCTGGACCTCCACTG
Organism: Noturus placidus; assembly: GCA_022414735.1. Lineage (NCBI taxonomy): Eukaryota > Metazoa > Chordata > Actinopteri > Siluriformes > Ictaluridae > Noturus > Noturus placidus. The sequence goes on from JAFFST010052311.1 coordinate 132,110, forward strand.
ACTCCCATTTAATGTTCCCCAAGATCTGTCCCATGCATTCACCCTCTCAACCATCCAGCTATCCTTCCCTCCATCCATCCATCATTCTAATCTAATCAAGCTTTCATCCTTATACAAGCAAACAGGATGTCTGTTGTTTGTTAAATGAATTGTTTTCTAAGCCTAATTGGTGTTTCGGCTGTTTTATAGACTGCTAGGTTCCGGCTCTGACATCAGAGGCTAATGTCGAAGAGCGGCAGACCAGCATACCAGCTGCATGGGGTAGCAGACAGGTTAGACGGAGATAATGTATTTAGCTAATGAAGGGGAGGCCTAAGGGGGGGCGAATATAATTACTTCCATATGCCATATATACCACAATGTATGCCTACTCATGTTTATCAGGTTATTTTTAAGTTCATCCATATCATTTTCAATGTACAGCACTGTAGAAGTGTTCTAGTGGGTCTTCCTTATTAACTGGCAGGTCTTCATATACAGTCAGTATAAGCTCTAACTGTAATAATTATGAATAACAAACGGTAAGCTTATACACGAAATGAAGATATTTTCATCAAAGCTAGCATACTGCGATAATATAATAATAATATTGTTTTAGTTGAATATTATACAAATTATACAGGCAACTGTATACTAACCAACAGGATCCCATTATTGGATGTTTATAGGATGTCATTTCAATAAAGTTGTATGAAAAGCTGTTTTGGCTTTTGGTTAAGATCATGTTGTAAGTAGTTGAGATCAAAGTTGTATGAAAAGCTGTAACTGTTTAGGATCACAGCTGGGTTTCTCATAAATGAGCCTGCTTTCTGTACAACCTAATTTAGCTTTACAATGAAATTGCTCTGTCTTGTACGTAATCTCTAATTTCTGTAATTCTGTATAATATAAACAGGATGAGTTCTTTTTTAGAATGCAAATGGACATTAAATTATGTCATCTAGCAAGCGATTCTTCTGTTCACGGATATATTTCCTGCCAGTTTTGGGATAGCGCACCCATAATAGGTTCCAGTCAACTTAATTCTAGGCTTGAAGCCAATAGTACTAAATACCTCTCAAAGCTCAGTGACATCATGACCTTAGACGTGGGCCTTTGTTATGTTTAACTCCCATCACGAGAGGTACCATTTTTCCTGCCAGATGTTTTGGGGTAGAGATATCAATATAATATATAAGCAATATAAGCGATATCAGCCAAGATCTCTGAGATACTATATTTAAATTGAACTATCTGTTCCAAACTTGGTGGGAAAAAAAGGACGACTTCCTACAAGGAACATCCCAGTGAACACATTTTTCCACAGGAATGTTTGACAGTAACGTCACCCTCCCTGCTGGGATGAGCAGTCTGAGTCATCGGTCTGGGAACATGACCAACCAGTAGGTGAATGGGAAAAATGATCGCATCGTCACCAAAGAGGCTGAAGATTATTTATTTCAAATTTATAGACTGTTTTTTATGGGTAAGTTATAAAAATTAGCTACCTTCCAGTTATGTATATTGTCTATGGTGCTGTGAGGAAATAAGCACTAATGGTCTAAAATGGCCAGATATGGCTTTACTTCATTAGAAACATTGGCTTTAGAGAAGTGTAGCAAAACTTTACAGAAGATGCAAGAATTGTAGAACTGTTTGGTAAGCGTAATTTGTAGTATAAAGCTGAATTTTAGAGATTTGACAAAGATTTGAAATGTCTAACTGGCATTCATTTGGAGCCCTGAACTATTGCCACAAGTATGAAGGACATAAAGCCTTTCAGACTAACCACTCTACATTTTAAGCTTGCAACAACACCTACTATAACTACCTTTATAATTTTACAGAGGCTTTATAGACTTTAGAGCCTAAAGATGTCAATTGGAGCCAAGTGACCTTAGTCACAATAGCAAGTGTATCCAAAGAAGAGTGAACCCTGTCCCTAATGAACCCTATTAAGAAAGAAAGAAATGTGTTATGCACAATGCACAACACATTAGTCATCTGGGTGGCAGACTGAGTGAAAGACTCCAGTCAGAATCAGGAAGCAGGCTGGAAGTTCATGCCATCTTCTACTTCTTTATAATTGGCTGGCCCAAGGACCACCAGCATTGCTTCAGCGCTAATGTGTCCATCTGCCTTCTAAGCCAGACCTCTTTAAGACAAATGCTACTGCCAAAGTCATTAATTATTTATGTTCTGCCTGAGTTTGTCAGCTTTTCTACCAACCACTCAAGCATTTCAACTACCAGTGAGGTAGTTAAGTAAGTAATGCTGTGCTGTTAATTATAATGCCCTTTGACAGACCATGCCTTATTGTTCCACTAAGAAAGCACACCAAATTAGAGCTGCACATAAAGTTATCTTTATATTATTAATCAACCTGTCCAGAATTTTCCTGTTCATTGGACCTCATTTATCAGTCTTTTAGTAAAGTTAGTAAAGTGTGTAAATGTTTTAATTTAATTTAATTTATCAATTTGAATAGCGCTTTTTACAATGGTACATTGTCTCAAAGCAGCTTTACAGAAATATCATTTTACATTTACAAGCGACTTACTAATGAGAGCACATTCACACACCAATGGTAGCAGAGCTGCATGCAAGGTGCTAGCTTGCCATTGGGGGCAACTTAGGGTTCAGTGTCTTGCCCAAGAACACTTCGGCATGGGATCACCCGGGCCGGGATTCGAACCGCCAACCCCACGGTTAGTGGATTAGTGGACAACCCGCTCTACCGACTGAGCCACAGCGGTTTCCACCCTGTCTCTGACCGTCTGACTGAAACGCTCGTTTTTTACATCCTTTACCTTTAAGAATTCAATGTAACCACCCACTGCTAAGATTGACTAACATCTTTGCCTGTGAATTAATTACAGTGCCTTGCGAAAGTATTCGGCCCCCTTGAACTGTTCGACCTTTTGCCACATTTCAGGCCTCAAACATAAAGATATAAAACTGTCATTTTTTGTGAAGAATCAACAACAGGTGGGACACAATCATGAAGTGGAATCAAATTTATTGGATATTTCAAACTTTTTCCACAAATAAAAAAC
>JAFFST010052311.1:136383-143883 GCA_022414735.1 Noturus placidus
TTTGAGGCCTGAAACGTGGCAAAAGGTCGAACAGTTCAAGGGGGCCGAATACTTTCGCAAGGCACTGTATAAACGCCCCCTGGCATAACATAGCAAAATTAGCATAGCTTAGTAGCATTAGTGCATTTAAAGCAAAATAATAACAATAATAATAGTTTTTAAAATCACACTCACTTTTTGTTGCAATCAAGCAAAATCCCGGTATAGCTTCTATCTCTGTAAATTCGTGCTACCATCAGGGTGTCATTCACTATCTGTTTGATGGTGACCGGAATACGGGAGCCGGCCCGCAGCTCCTTGGCCTTCTCCATGTCTTAATTCTTGGATTTGATTTGGAATGCTTTCTTTTAAGTCATTAATAGGGAACAACTCAATGTCACACAATTTCAATTGAAGTAAAGGGATACCACACATCCTTTGCAAATGCTCCTGCAAACAATTTACAGATTCATTTCTTCAGTTAGATAAATAAGGCCAGGGGCGCACGGTGGTTTAGTGGTTAGCAAGTTTGCCTCACACCTCCGTGGTCCAGGGCTCGAGTCCCGCCAGGGCCAAGTGTGTGCGGAGTTTGCATGTTCTCCCTGTGAGTCGGGGGTTTCCTCCGGGTACTCCGGTTTCCTCCCCCAGTCCAAAGACATGCATGGTAGGCTGATTGGCGTATCTAAAGTCTAAAGTGTCCATTGTGTATGTGATTGTGCCCTGCGATGGACTGGCACCCTGTCCAGGGTGACCCTGATAAAGGAGTGGATGGAGATAAATAAGGCCCATTCAGCGCAAAGCACTTCTTAGATATGCCTTTGGATTTTGGTTCAGGTGAGACTAATTCAAATCTTTTGATTGACTGTATTCCTGCCCTGAGCCCAGGATACCTGGACTACTTCCTGGACCAGAACAAAGCGGTTACTAAGAAGATGAATGAATGAATAGCACGTTTGCACCCTTTTGCTACAATTACCTGCCGCATTCAATCATGTGATTAGACAAATTCTGACCCGCACCTCTATCCCTCTCCAGTGGTATTTGGAAGACATCCTGAACCAAAGCTGATTTGTTTGTCACATTGGAAAGGGTGAGCCCAATCAGTCATCAGGCCTGTCCAAATAGATCAGGAGACATAAATCCCTTTTTTAAGATGGTTCCATAAAAGGAAGAAGATATGTTTATGTACTCCATATTAGTGCAGGACAATGACGCATGTTTCGCAGGCTCTGTTACACATCACAGTCGTAAAAACGAATCCCAAAAGACCTATGCAAGTATGCATCCAAATCAGTACAACAAACAAGCACAATTGCGAGTCAAGTAACTCATCCCATTTCAGGCAATATCTGAAACACTTCAATTGTTTCCGACTTTGTTCGGCAAATGATGGGATTTTTATTATATCTGTTTTATATTCAAATCTGGATGTGTGTGTGAGAGAAACAGGAAGAAAAAAAACCCAGTGAGGTTTACAAATAGACCAGGATGTTGTCTATTAAGGAAGCAATAACAGACAAGTAGCAGGCTACCATCCAAAATGATTTGTGAGGTGAAGTTCACAACAATTGCCCTGGAGTCCAAAAAAAAAAAAAAAGTCCTTCTTTTCATGTTCATCATCCCTCCTTTCTCCTGTCTCAACATTTCCAGACACTCCCTTTATCCATTTTTCTTTTTTAATAACACTATAATCCTCTCTATTTCTTCCTCAGACAAACACACATGCACATTCTTCCCTTCCTCTTTCACTTTGGCCCATACATGGCTGTGTGTGTCTGCTTACAATCAACCGTTATTAAAGGATACATTAATCAGAGACAGGCCCATCTCTTCTCCATGTATGGCTCTCTGATCAGCCCAGATGCTGCATACCGTTTGATAGTGAAGAGCCAGACACTCCTTCAGGGTCAAAACACATGAAAGGATCCACTCGGACACGTCTGGCTGTTTCGAAACACGTGTCGGGCATTGCTCGGATGGTTTTTTTTTGTTTTGTTTTGTTTTGATGTCGGTCATTGTTGGGATGACGGTTTCTTTCACAGACTACCGCTACACTTGCTCCTCTAACCCACGTTATGCTCTTGGATTATTTGAAAAACGTACAGCAGCTTTAAGTTGTAGGAAAGTTGTTTTTTTTTTTTTGTTTTTTTTTAACACAGCCTTTCACGTTCTGCTTCTTAGGAGGAACTCGCCATTCCTACCAAAAAGCCACGTGGAAAAACACAAGAGCAGTTTCTGTACCTCTTGGAATGCTGCTCTACACGTTTCTATTGAGTATTTTCTTAAGCTGAGGCAATTTAATATTGTGGATTGTTGGTTAAAAACGTCTCTGGTTTTCTCAGCACATCCAACAGGGTGAATCAGTAGACCACAGCTCTAAAATCTGAGTTTTGGAGTTTGCTACAGCCAGGAATGTCCGTTGTTACCATTAGCACTGGATACAAGCGGTTTCCCAATGGAAGCCTAGTCAAATATCAGCCATATTAAACTAATGAGGTTCTGTTTTAGTTTAAAATTGAGTTATATAGTCATCTTTGAGGGTGTAGCATTCACTGCTTCTGGGGCAGACTTTCCGTTCATAACACTGTACGTACTCTGTGACTGATAAACAATCAATCCACAATCATTTGTTGTGTGCTAAATATCTCAGAACGCATTAGAATAGTAATATTCGATCTCTAAAGCCACACTGGATGGTTAACGCAATGTTATCAACTCTTTTCAAAGGATAGTAGCTAATACATGCTTAAAATTATCACTAATTATCACTGGGAACAATTAGGTAATTTGGGATTGGTCAAGAATGACATAACTCAAGCTCTTTTCGAAAAGAAGGTCACTAAAGTACTCTAAAAAGTCGCCAAATTTAGTTGCTATGTTGGCTCAGGGGAACTACTCAAAGGGAAAATAATAAGCAGGATGGATCGATTAAAACACATACACAGATTTATTACTCCTAGATATCTTCAAATATATTTAAGCAGAGTTTTTTTTGTACATAGAAATACTACCACTAACTTTCTTAATAGATAAATAGATAGCTATCTTATCTAATGTTCTACACTATATAATAGTTAGTATAATGTTAGCTAGCTTATAGCAAACCTGTGTACTGGTTTACACAATATGCTAATTAATCTATTCTTTACCAGTGTTTTTTTACAACTTGTATGCTGGGTTATAAAATATACTGTACTGAAACAGTCTTATTTTAGCACTCTTAAAGTGATATTGTCTATTGTTGTCTACTGGCTGATACACAATGTCATACAATGCGTTTTAATCTAATGTTACCTGGCTTGCTAGCAACCTTATCTGTTTTACATAATATACGAGTTACTCGCCATCTTACACAGGTCATTTTACACAATATCACAGTTATTCTAATGTTATCTAGCAGCATACTTGTGTTCTGGACTAATCTTAGTCAACTTGGTAACAACCTTGTGCATTGTTCTAATCTACACAATATAATAGTCTAATGTTAGCTAGTTTATTGCAATCTTGCTCATTGGTTTGTACAGTACGACAGTGTATGCTAGCTGGACAGTGACTTGGCTAGTGATTTACACAGCATACTGTAATAGAACACTGTTTGCTATCCTGCTAGTATTATTGCCTACTGTTATGCCACTGATATTTAGTAGAGATTCATGGGAAAGTTATATACTGCACCAGCTTCTCTCTCTCTCTCTCTCTCTCTCTCTCTCTCTCTCTCTTTCTCGCACCCTATATTCCTACATCCCAAGACACACGCTAATGGACGCCAGTCACATTTACCTACAAAAAAAGAGGAAAGACAGCCATGGAAAAGGACAGCAAACATGCAGCCAGATTAAACCCTGACCTCTTAATGAAGAAGTCTTCTTTTTATGAACATGAGGAACAGATGAACCGCTCTGACTCCATAAAAACCCCACTTCTGAGAAAATTCTCACTCGTGCATTTTATAGTCAGTAAAAAGAAATCTATGAAGGGAAGAAAGTCTTTTTGAACGCGAGTAAACGAGGCTGAACGTTCAACAGGTTACCATATACTGTATGTTCCTATAAAAGCAACTTGCCCTACAATTTAAAATCATTTTATACACTTCTATATTTTAATACTGATATTGAGCATGTTAATACTGATATTACTCAAAATGCTACAGCCAGTTTAAGGGGAAAATCGCATTGCTGTACTGTATACCACAGCGCTGTTGAATTCTTGATCCTGATTGGTCAGAAAGTGTTGATTAATTATCCATAACAGAAGCTCTGACATTAATGCCAGCTGCAATGGCAAATGGTTTATATTAGGTTTATATTAATGCACTTGTAATACATTACGTATTATAGGAACAACTTACACAGGGACCCCAATTCCGAAAAAGCTGGGACAGTAAGGAAGATGCCAAAAAAACAAACAAAAAGAGTCATTTGGAAATTCAATTCCTCCTGTACTACATTGAAAACACATTATTAACACGTTATTTGGTGTTTTACTTTGTGAATTTCATCTATTTTTGAAAATATACACTCATTTCAAATCTGATGACTGCAACACACTCCAAAAAAGTTGGGACAGTCGACTGTTTACCACTGTGTAACATGACCTTATCTTTTAATAACACTTATTAAGCGTTTAGGCGCTGAAGACACCGGATGGTTAAGTTTAGCAAGTGGAATTTCCCCCATTCATTTATTATGCATTTCTACAGGGCCTTCGTTGCCTTATTTTGTGCTTCATATAATGCACCACACATTCTGAATGGGAGACAGGTCAGGACTGCAGGCAGGCCATGCTAGCACCCGCACTCTCTGCTTGCGCAACCATGCGCTTGTAATCCGGGCAGAATGTGGTTTTGTGTTGTCCTGCACTGGATGGCAGCATATGCTACACCCAGAATGTGTACATATCCTTCTGCATTAATGTTGCCCTCATAGATGTGCAAGTTACCTATGCTCTGGGCACTGACACACCCCCATACCATGACAGATGCTGGCTTTTGGACCTGACGCTGATAACATCTTGGATGGTCCTTTTCCTCTTTGACTGTTTAATCAAAAAACTATTTGAAATGTTGACTCATCGGACCACAAAGCACAATTCCACTGTGCTACTGTCCATCTCAGATGAGACTGAGCCCAGAGAAGTCAGCAGTCCTTCTGGACAGTATTGATGTATGATTTCTGCTTTACGTAGTAAAATCTTAACTTGCATCTGTGGATGCAGCGGCGAATGTTGTTGAGTGACAAAGCTTTACAAAAGTATTCCCGACCCCATGTCGGGATATCCGTTACAGACTCATGACTGTTTTTAAGACAGTGACGTCTGAGGGATTCCTTGAAGCCGAAATGCCCAAAGTGAAATGCCCAAAATCCTACCGATTTGTCTTTGGGGAATATTGTTATCAAAAAATTTTGGATTATGCATTGATTCATCTGTTGGCAGATTGACAAGCCTCGACCCATCCTTGCTCTGGAAAGACTAGGCCTTTTTTGGAGGCTCCTTATATACTACGATTAGACGATTGCCTCACCTGTTTCAGATCACCTTCTTATTTTAACTTGTCCTAAATCGCCCCTGTCCTAACTTTTCACGGAATCGGGGTTGTAGAACCACAAATCATAACAAACGAATGAATATGCAATCATGACATATAACCAAATCATGTTAACACTGTTACCACTGAGAGCTTACATTAACATTAGCCAAGCTAAGCTCACCAATCACAATTCAAAATACAGTTAATTGTACAGCTTTACACTGTTGACCACATGAACAGAACTTTACAATAATGATTTCCATACCCAGGACCATTCTAGATCCTTTCAGCACCACATCTCCGTTCCCGAGTCTCCTTTAAAACAAATCAGAGCGCTCGATATGTAAAGCACCTGAAAAGGTCGTTGTCATTGAAAACAAACTGGCTCAAAGAGCTTCACATACAGTATTCGCTTTACTTTTCATTCCCTGACCCCATGTGAGAAGAGGATATGTCTGCTTAGGAAGACGAGACAGTCCATCTGAGGTTTCTCCTTTCTGAATGAAACCCTGAAGGCCGGATAAGAACTACAGATGTAAAGACTAAGTTGTAAAGTTTGAGTGTTGCTATGGAAAGTGAAAAGTGAACTCACCAAAGTCTGTGTCAGAGATCTATTGGAGTGTGTGATGGTACTGCTGTGCATAGAGTCCTTAGGAAAACACAGCCTCTCAGCCTCTCTCTCTCACACACACACTCACTCTGACTGCACATCTGACTGACTCAGACCTCCTGCTACTCTCTCTCTCTCTCTCTCTCTCTCTCTCTCTCTCTCTCTCTCTGATCTCACCGACTGGCTAAGCATTCCCTCTCTTTCTCTCATTTCTTTCTCTGCATCTCTTTTACTCTTACACTTAACCTCTATTCACTCTCTTGATAGAGTAACTGCCCCCATATAAGCACACACACACACACACACACACACACACACACACTGCTCTGCCTGAGGTGAACGTCCCGGTCACTAAAGGTTGCCATGGAAACACTTGACTTGTTCTTGGCTGACTTTGCTGACGGAATGACATTTCAATAGGCACCAGACTTATTCTTCGTGCTAATAAGGTGATATTTCTACACGGAGCTGATAAAAACAGGGGAAGTCAAATACAAAACAGCCTCCACCCTCCTTGGCTTGCTATTCTCCCTCCATTCTTTCTCTCGTTTCTCTCTTTGCGACTTAGAAAAGAACAGGTTTCTCCTAATGACTCAGCGAAAGACTGACATAATCCTGGAGTCAACACGAATGAATCCCTCGATTCACGTACACTGTGGCCAGCTGTATACCTATGTATAGAGCTAGAGATTACGATTTTCTGCAAGTACAGCCATGAAAGAATCGCATGTTAGAAAGACATTAAGGGCTTACGCAACGGCTCGCCGATCCCGTCCACAAGCAATAAGCCAGCGTGGCTGTACATGTCCGACCTCACGCCCTCGTTTAAAACAGGTGATTTCATTACTTAATATTTTGAAGAGACATGGGGAAATCACTGCTTCTTTCCAGAGTGTGAGATCATGGTTTATTTCAGGCAGGAAATGTGGGAAGGGTTCCACCAGGCTGTAGGTGGGTTCACAAAGCCAAGGAAGTGCAGTTTTGATAAAATAGCTGGTACTGAAACATGGAATTACACCCCAGCATGATAACCAACGTTAAAAGTGCAACTACAAGCAGGAATGTGGAAAGGGAGTCGTGCAAAGCTTATACCGTAAAGCTTTTACCAAAGTGCCGTTGAATTCTCGAATATGACGTGTTGGTTCATTTTCTATAACAGCAGCTCTGACAATAGTTCCAGCTATTCAAATTCAAACGATAGGTTCTTATCATTCCATCCATAAGTTCTTATCATTCTATCCATCTTCTATACTGTTTAACCTTTCTTCAGGGTCACGGGGAACCTGGAGCCTATCCCAGAGAGCATGGAGAACAAGATGGGGTATACTCTGGACAGGGGACAATCCATCACAGGGCACAATCACATACACATTCACACGCCCAT
>JAFFST010052311.1:148883-151383 GCA_022414735.1 Noturus placidus
GGTGCCCCGTGATAGACTGGCATTCCATCCAGGGTGTATTCCCACCTCACGCCCAACTTTCCTTGGACAGGCTCCAGATGCACCACAACCCTGACCAAGATAAAGCGCGTACTGTTATCATATTAAACAGTAATACTGTAATGATTACATGACACACACCCTAAAAATCCTGTCTCAAGAATAAGATTCGATTTACTATGCAATTCCTGTCATATGTAACAGGACAAACATAGCTGCTCGAACAAGTGATGAAGTCTTCCAGATTATAACAACAACTATCACAATTAAAAATTAGATTCACTACAGAGAAACATACAGCTCCTCCACCCTAATGCTGACATTCAGTTTCGTCCAGTTCTACAATGCAGCTTGGAAAATATGTCAGTAGTGAATAAAACAATAGCACTCATACAGCACTGCTCAGCAGATGGGTTTGTATCCCAATTGTAAGTCACACACTCTGTGCTGGAATCCAGACGATCAGGCTGTGCTAGCTGCCACAGTTCACATGAGGAAATTAAAGTCTCATTTCTCAATATACAAAAGTGGAGATCTGAATTCGAGTAAACACACACAAAGGAAGTAATTAGAAACATGATAGCACACATGGTAAGTGTTAAACAAGTGAGTGAAGCTAATGCAGAAATGTGCCGTTTGGAGTGTGTGAATGCAGTGACAGGAGAGAAACTGGTACCTACTGTGAGATGAAGTTCCAGTGAAACAGTTAGAGCGAGGATGTGAGAGAAGCGGGAAAGACGCTGTTCTGTTTTGGGCTGGGGGCGTCTACTAATGGGCTGTGCTTCTGTGACTCAGCCTGTGTGCAAACCAGAAACACACACACACACACACACACACACACACACACACACACACACTTCTAAGGGCCTAACAAGTTTGGGGGGCTCCATAATAGTTTCCATCCAATACACACATGCACAGATGGAAATAATAGAAACTCTAGAGTGTTCTCGGAGGCAACTCCCTCTTGTGTTTTAGAATCAGGAGAACAAACCCATTTCCTCTCACTGTTTGAAAGCAGCGGTGTGGGTTTGATCTCTGTCGTGTGGGCATATGGTTGGCACGCCTGCTGAATACCAGCCTCGATAGCGCACGCTGGCACTTTCTCCCTCATTGTCCTCCTTTAACAGATTATCAGACAATGTTTATTCATTCATTCGTATCCAGTAAAGCATTTTATCTTGGTCAGGGTCTGTTCTGGGAACACTGGTAGTGAGGCAGGAATACACCTAGGATCGGACACCAGTCTATCGCAGGGCACCCCACACACACACACACAGGAGTGATTTATCCACCTACTGGCAGGTTTCTGCGAGCTGGAAGGAAACCGGGGAACCCCGAGAGAGCCCACATGGATGGAACACCGGGTGAACATGCACAAAAACGGCACATAAACAATCACCCAACTTCAGGATCGAACCTGGTACTTTGAAACTGTGAGGCAGCGATGCTACCCACTGCACAACCTGCTACGCATTCGAATCCTTGAATCTGATTGATTGGTCACAAGGTGTCAATTCATTTTCTAGAACAGCAGCTCTGAGAGTAGCTCAGTAGTAATTCGACTCACATGTTTACAGAATATTAATGAGCTCATTAATATAAACATTTCTATAAAAATAACACGTGACAATCTAAGGATAATAAATACATAATAAATAAGGAATAAAGAGGAATTTGGACTTCCTGGTTTCCCAGCAACAAGACTGCCTTAGTAACTGTTTATAGCTGCTACAACGTAAGTGATAACTTGTTTTTCAGATGTTCCATAGCATTAAATCTAACTATAAATGGATGAAAAAAAAAGTATGACATCATTCGTTAATTAATAAAAGACATAAATGTTGAAAATGTACCATTAAATAGCAGATTGCTGTGGTATGAGACCAATAAAACATGTTGGGACTTGTGGTTATAGGAAAGTAATGAACACGATTGTTTTTTTTTTTCCTTATGTAAATACACCCATGTCTCTATAGCTGCCAACTAAACCTCCTTCTAGTACAGGAAGTCATAACCTACATGGTCAGTGTTTGCCGTATCAACTATCATTTGTATTAAAAAAAAAACCTCAACTGGAAATGAGGAACAACACAGAAAGGTCAACTGTATGAAGCTGATTTTCATATTCATATAGACTTACAATCCGATTTATATCTGGATAATAACTGGCTTAAATGAAGGCAAGTCGAAACGCTTGTGGTCCGGACACAAACCAAATACAACACACATACAATGATCTGCAATTAGTGTGCACACAAATGGACTGAAATACTGTATTAGCTTTTGCACACACACTTTTGGACCCCTTGAATACAGTCAATGGAGATATTGCAAATGATGGAACACACACACACACACACACACACACACACAAACACACACACACACGCGCTCAGCTGGAAGACATCAGAGTTTCTCTCACAGTTTCCATGCTCAGGTCCAGCCCCAGGCTGGCACAGTGGTTAACTGGCCCTTTCTG
>JAFFST010052312.1:24104-43215 GCA_022414735.1 Noturus placidus
TGTGACAAACATGCAAAGGAACAGGAAATGAGGAAGGGGGCAAACACCTTTTCACACCACTGTATATATAATCTCACATTACGCAATGATAAAATCTGCATATATGAGGCTCAAATGTTATACATTATACCATATGATGATAAAATACTCTATCTTGGACAACATTTATTAATAAATGCATTTCTTTTTAAAAATTAAAATTAAAAATAAAATGAAAAGTTAAGCTTTATATTTGTATGCTTTAAGTATGTATTACACTATGTTTTGAGTATGCATCAAATCACAGACCCAGCAAAAGGAATCAGGTTTGCTAACGTCAACCAGCTAGGTAATGCTAGTTACTTATGTAACTGTAATTCTATTTACTGTATATTATATAGTTCCAGATGCAGTATGTAATCTGTGATCTGTGATAGGTCCTTGTGTACATGTGAGAATTTCCCATAGAGCCATGGAAATTGTTGGCTTTTTATTTATTTATTTATTTATTTATTTATTTATTGCATATTTGCAGAAGCAATCATTTAACCATCTTTGAAACAGTTTATACACTTCATGGAAGCTGTAGGAAAATATTACCGGAGCAGAGGAATTTCATTGTGCTCTGTATACATCACAATGGGGGGGGGGGGAGAGTTGGGGCGGGGAGGTTAGGATTATCATCTTAACAAGAAAGGATTAAGCGTACACAGTACAAAAATCTCAAACAACATGAGTAGTGAGTACTACAATCCCAAACTGCCCTGGATATGGCTGTCCTCTGGCTGTCTAGCTGAATAAAATTGTATTGAGAGCATGTACTAAAATGCTACTAAGACCAAGACATATCTGATACAAAACTGCACAATGATTAACTGAAATTTCTCCACGCTGTGATGTTTGAATCACATATGCTATAGTAGTGCATGTTATTTTCTGCTATTCGTAGTACATCATCCAAGCACGATTATCAGATGACCACAGATCAGGTAAGTACAGTTCTCTAAACCAGTGGTTCCCAAACTTTTTCAAGGCAAGGCCCCCAAATGGAATTAACATTTGACCGAGGCCCCCCGTTTGCAAGATGTCTCTAAAACACATTAAAAATACAGACTTCTGAATATATCCCCCTTTTTATTAATAATAAATAATAAATAATAAATCCCCCTGGCGGCCCCCACTTTGAAAACCAAGGCTCTAAACGATTCACGATTAAAATGCTGTGCAGTTGTGAAAGTTTACCCATCTTGGTGTTTATTTCAAATCCATGCTTTATTGAGTCTTACATTCGAACATTTGGCTAGTTAAAATTTGTGATCAGACAGATGTACATACAAGAAAAAGTAAAGGCGATCATCAATGCTGAGAGATACTGTAATACATTTGTAATGTATTGAAAATCAGTCCGGGTCGATCAATCCAGGTTTGGAAGAGAATTTTATTGAAAATTCGACCATTAAACAATGGAAAATATGTGGCTGAAAAAGCGATAATACTGGTGAGAGCATCTGCACTTGATTTGGGTCTCATGTCCCCAATCCAGGGCATTTCTGTTCTCGCTCAAACTCATTAATCCAGATTAATCCACCCTTGTCTATGTCATGACCGGGCATCATTCATCAGCACAGCCACTGAGCACAGAGAAGCATGCTTTCCTTTTCCACTCTCACAGTTCATCTGAGGCATGATTTAATTCCCAGAAACCTGCATCTCTACCCAATGTGAATCACTGGCTATGATTCCAGATCATAAAAAATCAGAGACTCTTGTAAGATGTGGCTCAGATAGTTGAGGAATGACCCTGACTAGGATGAAAGGGGGTACTGAAGAGGAATGAATGAAACAGGAATAGGACAAGTATGTCTCTATTAGTGTAATATAATTCTTTCATACAGCAGTTAGTTCTGGTTCACTAACTTTATCAGAATTGGCAGTTTTCAGTATTGAAGATATTCAGTACAACAGCATTCTTGCTCATGCAATATTGCTTAAATAGCTGTAATGGATTTAAAATATTTATCATTTACATTTGGGAAGTAGACATAGAATAAATTACATTACCTTTTTTCAGGCCAGTATTCACAGGTGGCAACTTTGTTTACATGGGGATTTTCTTGGTGAAGTCTTCAGATAATGGAAATTACATGGCTGTAGTTCACACCTTGGCAGTTTTGTTATTCTGGTAGTAGACGCGTCCAAGGTAGTGTTTTTCAATAGCATCTTTCAAACACCACCATTAAAAACAAGTCCCCAAAAAAAATCAGGGATAGAAAATGCAGATTGAAGATGGAAATAATGTTTTGTTCTAGTATATCGGTGATTTGTTGCTGTCTAGTGTCCTGCTAAAATATCGCTGCATGAAGAGTCTAATTGTAACTATCACATTAAGTCTCCAGATAGCAAACCAACACTGAATAAACATTGAATCAGTGTTAATGCATCAACAAAACTATCATTCAATCAGTGTTGAAATGTTGAAATTTAACATTGATTTTTCATCAGGTTTGCACACTGAAATAATGTTAGTTCGAGGAAAAAACATAGATGAAAATTGACAAAAACTACTGTAGAGGGAAGGGTCATGAGCTCACAAAATTAAAGGGGATTCATCCGGTGAGGCACAGGAATATGCTCACTAAACTGCACGCAAATGATTTGTGTTGTGGATTGAAGGATTGACGTTTGTCATTTCAACACTAAAAAGCAGTGAATGATCAACATTGATTCAATATCATTTAGCATTGAATATTCAACCTAAAGCAAAAATTATGTTTCGGATGGAATTCTATGGAATTCTGGATTCTATCTGGGTCTGGAGGTCTGAATAAAGAAATAGACGATTTTAGTTTTCAATCCCTTACAATATAGCCAGCTGGCTATCGGAGGCTTACAACATAAATTAATTAATTATCAATTTGTATAGCGCTTTTTACAATGGTACATTGTCTCAAAGCAGCTTTACAGAAATATCATTTTTACATTTACAAGCGACTTACTAATGAGAGCACATTCACACACCAATGGTAGCAGAGCTGCCATGCAAGGTGCTAGCTTGCCATCGGGGGCAACTTAGGGTTCAGTGTCTTGCCCAAGGACACTTCGGCATGGGATCACCCGGGCCGGGATTCGAACCGCCAACCCCACGGTCAGTGGATTAGTGGACAACCCGCTCTACCAACTGAGCCACAGCCGCCATAAATGATCCATACAGGACTGTCATGGGTGTCTCTCTAACATCTGTCATATACCATGCACATCTGTCAAAAGACAGCAACAGGGTAATTTAGAAGAGGTCATATATGTGATTGGATGGACAAGAATTGGCAACTATCCACTATAAGAAGATATAGTGATACATCCAGGATGTTCCTGCGCTCTCGTTCTCTATCTCATTAATCCGAATTAATCTGCTCTTGCCTCTCTCATGACCCAGTGGTATTCAGCAGCACAGCTGGTTTAGTGTCACAGTTTCACTCTCAATTATTTATAGTACCCATGGGACCATCAATACACCCCCCCCCCCACACCCACCAAGAATTAAAAAGTACATATGCTAATTTTCTTTTCTTTTTAATAAACAAAATGCATAATGTGAGTATACTCTATACATTAATGCTGAAATATTGTGTTGTACATTAGGGTTTACTGTGACAGATGTTGTATAAGGGGGTTAAATCATCATGGGTAGGTCCTCAAAAATCAGAAATTGAGCTCACTGTATTTAATAGTAATAATAAGCTTTCTCTGATATTATATATATATATAATACCACCACTGGGAATAGGTAAACATAAATAATAACACATTTAATTTGTTTTAATCAGTGAAATATGTTAACTATAGTTGACTTATTTGAGTAGCTTTTCTGACTGGCCGCTTTTCAGTTAACAAAATGTGTGCCGTCCAATCAGAGGTTTCGTTGTTGTCCCGACAACCGGAAGTATTAGCAATGTCACTGCTGGTAAGTTGTTGTTGTGATCGTGATGTTTTAAGCCAGTTTAGTTTTAAATTGCATTTCACTGGTTGTAAACAAATATATATTTTTTACTGTAATATTAATGTGCATCCATTTTGTGTGCGAACAGTCTACTCAACACTAGCGTTTTGTAAGAATGATGTAAGGCTAGCTAACGGAAGTGAGTCAGTGTTAGCTCGCGAGCTACCAAAGTAAGGGCTCAATCTCAAATCGCTTATGACTCCCTATAGTATACACATGCACTGCGTAGGGTTCATGTTACCAGCTTCTACACGATACATAGTGCACTGGATAGTCCACTAAGACGTTAAATGGCATTCAGCCATTTATATTGAAAACCTATTGGTCAGCCCTGCAGCTGGATAGTTTTACAAAATATGAACACAGTGAACATTTCGTAGTAAGTTTCATGTAATAGTATTATATATATATATATATATATATATATCCACCTTAAGATATTCTGACATAAAAGATGTGACTAGATATTTCCCCATATAATTTTATGATTGTTTCTTATTCTTTCACAGAGGTGACTTCATCCACGTTTACTAGGTCTATGAACGTCTCAAGAAGATCATTCAGGTTGAGCTGCAGCTTGTCTCGGTTTAATCTCATCTCGAACACCGCCCTCGAAAGAAAACACCACTATCCTTCACCCTGTCTTTACTCCATACTGCATTGTTCCATTTGTCATCAATTTTGCACCCGTCCTTTTCTTCTTTATTCTCGTTCTTACTCTCGTCTTCCTTGTTCCATGGATTTAAAGACAGTTCTGGACGTTCTTGAGGAGCTTGCTCCGCTCTCATTGGCTGAATCTTGGGATAATGTTGGTCTCTTAGTGGAACCGGGCAAACAGCGTCCAATCAAGACTATCCTCCTCACCAATGATCTGACTGCCGACGTTATGGATGAGGCTGAAGCGATGACGTGTGATCTGATCATTTCATACCACCCACCTCTTTTCCGGCCTTTCAAACGACTTGTTCAGAAGGACTGGAAACAGCAACTAGCCATCAGAGCTATAGAAAGCGGGATCGCTGTCTTCTCACCGCATACATCCTGGGATAGTGTGAAAGGTGGTCTTAATGATTGGTTGATCGAAGGCGTAGGTTGGTTGTTTTTATTCAAATCGACTGTCAGATTGCTTAGTTGTTTTTTCTTGTACTTTTAAAATTATGAAATGTATTTATTTTCTACAGGTAATGGACAAGTGTCAGTGCTAAGCCAGGCTCTCTCTAGCGCTTACCAAAAGCACAGATTGGAGTTTACGGTCAGAAATGAAGAGGGGCTTGATAATATCTTGAAGGACATGAGAAAGACACAAAAAAGTGAAACCTTTCAGTACACCATACTTAGGTATGTGGGCATTCCGATATATTGTAATATATAATATACATATATGCTTTGATTTGCATCAATACTTGTTTTTGAGGGACGGATTGTATTTATGCAGTTTTGATATGGACAGGACGTGCAAACATCACTCCCGTCTAGTATCTCTAATCAGTCAAATCATTCAAAGTCATAGTCGCATGTCTGATACACATTCGAGTTAGTTTTAATCTCTTGCAAAACTGACACGAGTATAAGACACATTTTCATGTTCTCTAGTAAAAGATTGCAGGTACAGTAACATCAAATTCTCAGTCACTATGGGTGCTTTTACATGACAAGCCTTGGTTAGGGAGCGGTGTCCAGTTGTTTACATAGAAACATACATTATATGGCCAAATGTTTATGGACACATGACCAACACACCCATATGTGGTTCTTCCCTAAACTTGCCACAAAGTTGTAATCACACAATTGTATAGAATGTCTTTGTATGCTGTAGCATTAAGATTTTCCTTCACTGGAACTAAGAGGCCCAGACGTGTTCCTGTGCACAAAGTGAGCTCTGTAAAGACATGATTTGCCAAGTTTGAAGTGGAAGAACTTTAGTGACCCTAACAGAGCCCTGACCTCAACCCCATTAAACACCTTTGGGATGAATTGGAATCCCAAGTGTGCACCAGGCCTCCTCTCTTCACAAAAATCCCCACAGACACACTTCAAACTCTACTGGAAAGCCTTCCGGAGGAGTAGAAGCTGACAGGTTATTGGAAGGGTTTTCGAGTAATATTGCCAGTATAATTATTGAATCTGGCTGCAAACATGGTATCAGGTAGGAAAAATTAGCAAAGCAGAATCCAATCTAGATGTATGCCTATATTATTGAGGATTAAGTTCCTTGATACAGGTTCCAACCACAGTTCTATGGCAGTCATGGTATTTTTATTTACCAGCAATGAATGGCCAAAATTTAAGACTGCTAGTATTTAGAAAGAGTCTAGTTCAGTAATATATTTGTTCATGCATGTTTTCAGGACTGAAGAAGAGGCACAGCAAGTAATCCTGAATTGTCCCAGCTCAGATCTGACCCCTACTGTTCAGGCTATATTAGGAAACACCACAGCCAGCCAGACTCTCAACATCATACAGGTCCAGCAGGTAAAAAGAGCTGTCTTTACACCTCATATACTGTGTGTATTCTCTATTTAGATTATACTACAGTGCCCTCCACTAATATTGGCACCCCTATGAATTCTTATGAGAAAAATATATTTGAAGTATTCCCATTGATATTAAAAAAAAAATGTACACCTGGGTGACTAAGAACAGGAAATTCAACCATGTTCAACCATGACTTCCTGTTTCACAGGGATATAAATATGAGGGGAAAAGTTCTATAAGAAAATAGCACAAGCATTAAAAATGCCTATTTGCACCATCAGGGCAATAAGTAATCAACCTGGAATTGGACGTGCGTCTATATCGTCTCAAAACACTGTGAAGAGGACGGTTAGAGTGGACAAAAAATCTCTAAGGATCACAGCTGGAGAATTGCAGAAGTTAGTTGTGTCTTGGGGTCAGATAGTCTCCAAAATTACAATCTGAAGTCACTTACCACCACAAGTTGTTTGGAGGGGTTGCAAGAAAAATGCCTCTACTCTCATCCAAAAACAAACTCAAGTGTCTTCAGTGTGCCGACACTACTGGACCTTCAAATGGGATTGGGTTATATGGTCTGACGGTTAAATATGGAGGTGAATCTTTAATATTTTGGGGCTGTTTTTCTGCCAGAGGACCTGGACATTTTGTTAGGATACATGGCATCATGGACTCTATCAAATATCAACCGATATTAAATGAAAACCTGACTGTCTCTGACAGAATGATTCAAAAGGGCCGTGGTTGGATCTTCCAACGGGACAATGATCCAAAACATCATCAAAATCAACACAGAAATGGTTTACTGACCACAAAATCAAGGTCCTACCATGACCATCCCAGTCACCTGACCTGAAACCCAGACAAACCCTGTGGGTATACTGAAGAAGAGAGTCTACCAGCGTGGACTCACTTGTATCTGATGAGATATTCTACACCAAACCTGTCAAAATAGATAAACCTGATTTTTGGTCAGAGAGATAAGACACAACCGGTTTTGTTTGCAATAACAATAATAAATGTAAGCTCAAGCAGTAACCCAAGCACTCCTGTGCACATAGCATCCCTAGTGGCCAATTCATGTCATGTTACATAGACCACTAATGTTGCATGCTGAAAGCTGATTGGCCAATGCTGGCTATGCTTTCAACTAATGGAGTTCTCCATGGCAATCCCATTGAAATTGAAGGTTACAGCTACTCCTACAGAGATACGTGCATCAAAATTGGTAGCCTACTTCAGAGTCATGTACCATACATGCACACTAAATTTGGTGTCAGTAGGCAATCGGGTTTTCATGGTAATATTTGTGTCCTGTCCTAGACAAAGAGATCTCTCTCTTTCTCTCCAAGATCTCTCTGTACAGTCTCTCTAAGGCAAAGTGTATGTAATTTACAGAGTGTTATTCTAAAGTCCTGTGATGCTTTACAAAGACATTCACAAAAGTAACATTACAGTGCAAAGCAAATGGATGACCGACTGATACATGCATGCAAATGTATGTCAACTCGAAGGAGCTTATATGCTCGAGGTCAGTATTTTGGTTTATTTAAAACCGGTGGTTCTCAAACCACTCCTTAGACTGTACTTTTTCCTTTTTTCCAATAGCCTTTTGTTTGTACAACAAAGTGTGATCAGCAAGTGTACATTGACTACATTTACATGGACAGCAGTAATCTAATTATTGACCTTACTCTGATTAAGATAATAATGTGATTAAGGTGTTTACATGAGTCACTTTTAGAATACTCCTGTCATGTTCCCATTTTACATGTTATAGATAATAATTAGACTAACAGCCCGCGTCATTACGTCACCGCGCCACGCCGTCCGCCGTCCCTCCAGAATTTCACGTATCAACATACAATTCGTCTTCGTTATGGTACCGTATACTGTTCTGTGTGTTTTTATTTTAAAAAATATCGAACGCTTTAAGTGCAGTTAATTATTTATCATTCTGTACGTGCTAATAGACATTCGCTTGAAGCCATGGGTGTGTCCCAAACCACATACTTGGCATCTATATAGTAGCCGAGATACATGTATTATTCCCCACTACAGGCCTATAGCAGGAAAGTATGCTGTTTGGGACGCAGCCGAACTCTCTTGTTTGCCGTAAATAGCACCGCCGTGTGTGAAATGCGGTGAAAACTCTCACACGACGTTCATAATGTGATTAAGGTGTTTACATGTCTGTAATACACGTCCATAGTACATCTAAAACAGGAGTACTCCACCTGTCTTAATTCCATTAGAGCTTAATTAGAATATGACCTTAATTAGATTAAGGTAATTGAAAATGGCTGTTTGCATGGTAGTTTCTTAATCAGAGTATGGTCTTAATCGGATTAAGAGTGGATTATTGTTGTCCATGTAAACACACTGATTGAGATTTTTATTCTATTTTAATCATATTTTAGTCATGTGCATAAATTTGAGTGTATTTACAACATACAACATTTAGAAAGTATTTTATAGTATTTTTAAAGCATTTTTCTTTTAATATACATTGTCTCTCATTTATCCAGGTTTTTATGTATTTATTTATTTATTTTAAGTCAGGACTTGACATTTATGATTATTTACCGCCTTTAATTCTAATGGAAGTAAGTAAGGTAAGAACAAACAAAAGTAGCATGGCTTTCTAAAAGTTCGGAATTTCAGATTGTATTGCTAATGTACATATGATAAGGTTAGCAGTTGAATGAGAAGCCATCCTGTTACTGTGTTTATCTGTAGCCCCCTTTACTAGGCTGTGGTCAGGGACGGCATGTTGTGTTGGATGAGCCGATATCCATAGCTGTGGCACTGCAGAGAATGAAGAAACACCTCGGTCTGCCTTACCTTAGACTGGCTCTGGGAAATCAGAAAACATTAGGTAATGATTACCAACCATCATTGATCATATTTATTATTATTTATTTAAAAATAAACCCTTCTTGTCTTTATTGGCGATGTGATGTGGCCAGAATACTGACCATGACATTCTAAGCTTTAATACATTTGGCTTGACCCTGTGGCATTTTTATTTTAATTTATTACAGGTGGATTAAGGATGAGCAGGGACTTAATGTGCTGTCCAATTTGACATGACAAATGATTATATCATCACTTTAATGTGAAAAACCGAAAGTAAAAAGAAAGCATTCAGACTATAGAACTAGGTTTAGCGTGTGTAGCAGCCGTTATCGCCTAGAGAGACCGGGCGTGTTTATTTACGATCGTTATTGAAGGCTGTGTGTTTTGTTGCCACTGTTTCCCAAGATTCTCTGGTGAAGAGCGTAGCTGTGTGTGCTGGCTCAGGAGCTTCAGTAATGCATGGCGTGAAAGCAGACCTCTACATCACTGGTATACCTTCAGATACATACTGTACACACACACAACTCTGTTCTGTTACACGGCCTTTATTTATACGATTTAAAATGAGAAATACGAAATGTTTATAATCAGACAAAACGGTCAGAAACAGGAATCATTTAAATGAAGAATAAATAAAAAACAATGGTTATGACTTTGTGATCAATATTGCGAGAAATAATACAGCGATGCTACGCAATAAAATGTTTTACAGTATTTGCAGTAACCATGTAAAAAGAGGCTTCCATCTCAACGAGTCTCAACGAAATGATCAATTTGACTTTATTTTAACTATGATTTTTGTCCCAAGTTGTTCTACTGTAGTGTAGATAACAATATTCCGTAAAAATAACATGGAAAACATTCCTTCAAGAGAAATTAAATGCATTCTAAGTGAAGTTTATCGACTTCAGTCTTGACTTGATGTTGTGTAGGACCTATCAGAAGTAAATGGACTGAATAATATTGCTGAACTCCTACTCCTACTCAAGTGCACTCAGTAGCACACAAATTGGTTTTACAAAAGAAGAAGACAATCATGACCCTGTTTGTAAATTACGGTTCTGCACATTGGGTCGTGACCCTGTAGTATGCGAACCCATGCAATAAGAGCTAATAATGATGTGCGTTTTATTTTCCTCAGGTGAGATGTCTCATCACGAAGTGCTGGACGCTGTTTCTAAAGGCACAAGTGTGATTCTGAGCGAGCACAGTAACAGCGAGAGGGGTTTCCTCAGTGTGTTTAAGGAGCGCTTATCTGCACACCTCCCCGAACCTGTTACCATAATTATCTCGCAAAAAGACAAAGACCCACTGCAGGTCATGTGATGTCATTATCTCATACTCATTACACTGACGTTACTCTACTGAAGTATCAAATCATCGCACCTTTTCTGAATAAACATACGATTCCTGAATTTCAAAATGATTTAAAAGGAATAAAAGTGATCATTATGAACGTTGTCGCTTTGTTTTTGTTTTTTTTTTGCTATCACATCTTTGCAGTACTTAAACTTTAATAGCAGGATGTTTTTGTAGGTAGTCGGATAGCATGGTGGGATAATCAGACATCACTCCTGTAGCGCCGAACGCGAAAGCCGCAGCCATGTCCTTCTCTGTGTTACACACAAACAACTGCACCTGAGGAAGACCGAGCAGAGGACACAGTTTACAGAGAGTACCACGGCGGTATGATTACAGAGGAAAGAAACTGACAAACACACCTGCATGCCTCGCTTCACCAAGTGCTCAAACAAAGACTTTCTCATAGTCAGCCTGGAGAAGAACAAACAAACAAACAAACAAATAAATAACAACCAATAAACCCTTGTATTAATTCATCTTCAGTAAGCTGGTTAGTGTCAAGGTTTCTGTCCCAGGAACACTGGGCATGAAGCGAGACTAGACCTCGGTTGGGACGCCAGTCCATCGCAGAGCATCACGCGTACGCGTACACACACACACACACACACAATAGGCAATTAATAGGCAATTTAGAAAAAGCAATCTGCTGGGGGAGGAAACTGGAGAACCCAGAGGAAACCTACAAAGAGAGCATGCTCAGAAATTCTACACAGACTAAACAGAATAGAATGTATGACTTACTTTTCAATCAGAGAGACCATAAATCTTTTCTTAAGATAAGACTCCTCTGGAATATAACCCCTGCAAGAGTACAGAATACAGTTGGCATGTTAGCTCAACCGGCTACACAAATCTTTTGCACATGTGTGTACACTATGACCATCCCATTTCAGATTTAGTTCCCTTTGCTGTTATAATAAACCTCCACTCTTCTGGGAAGGTGTTCCCCTATATGTATGTATGCATGTGCGTGTGTGTGTGTGTGTATATATATATATATATATATAAGAACCCCATATGGGTGTGATGGTCAAGTGTCCACAAACCTTTGAGCATATAGTGTAGCAGCATGATTAACATCACAACAGAAGACCATTGATAAATATATAGACAGATCAAAAAAGTTCAAACTGGTGGCTCTGTTATGCTGAGGTATTTTATTAAAGTGGTTCGGCTCCACCTTATTCATTTGATTCAGACTGAACATCTTTATCCTATGATGAAACATTTCTATCCTGATAGGTGTGGTCTATTCCGGTATGACTCCACCCCCATCTACAGGGCATGAGGGCTTACTGAATGGTTTGACGAGGATGGGAATCTGGACTGGTGAAGTAATTCATTGGTTAAAATCTCTGAATAAATCTATTAGCTGCACCAATAGATCTAATCACTGGCTGTTTATAATATGTGCTTTGTCAATTTGATCAGGTTTATTATGTTTATATAACAAAGATATTTCCATCAAATTTCACAGCGCAAGCCTATATTCGTACGTTAGCCTGGATGCCCTAGTGAGACTGGGAAACAGCACTAAATATTAAATAACTGCATCTGAGCATCAATAAAAGCCAGATAATGTGAGTTACTACATAAATAAGGAGCTATAAAGAGTTTCTGCTTCCTTTGTATCTCTTCATACTACAGGCCAGTCCATACCAACTGACAAGCCATATGTTTTGCACCCCTGCTATAGAAAATATCATTATTGTGCCAGGGGCTTCTTCTGTCCCGCTTTATCCTTTTCAGAGTCAAAGGGAAACCTGGAGCCTATCCCAGGGAGCATGGGTCACAATACAGGGTACACCGTGGACATCGCAGGGCACAATCACATACAGAGAGAGTATGTGACTCTGTACCAATGCCAGTGTTGTGACCCAACATTAACACATAACATTTTCTTTTAATCAGTCTGCATATTTATTTAAAAAAAGGTTTTCCCTCCAACGTCTTAGCAAGTTATACGTAGAGTCCCCCTCCAAAATAATAATAATAATAATAATAATAATAATAATAATAATAATAATAATAATAAACAACCTGAATCTTCCAAAGATTCCAGAAAAATCTCAATCTAGTTTTCTTTGATTTTTTATTTATTTATTTATTTTTGACAGGAAATGCTACTGACCTGTTTATTACTCTGGGCAGGTAGAACTGCAATAGACTTTCTCCAAGAGGGCAGAAGGGCAGAAGGCCAGTGTAGTAGAGTGCTAGAAGAAGGATTCCTTGTCTGACAGTGAAGCTGTATGGCATGTAGGGGTTCTGGGATGGGATGCAGTTTCACAAGTCAGTGTAAAGAATGCCAAATCCTTTCGAAAGGCCTGAAAATAGTATTCACTTTGCCATTTAATACTCAACAACTCAAAGTATTTCATACTTTGGGCCACTGAGTGATTTTAGTTGCATTGTGAAAGATAAATTTGTGTCACAAGACTTTCACGTGTAATCATAGCCTTGTCTAGATCACAGACATACTGGATGTAATGCGGTGATATACCTGTTTCCTGCATTTCGCCATGATATGAGAGTCATCAGACGCCCAGACAGTGATGTTGTCCCTGTCATACTTTTTCACCAGGGCGGAGACCTAAATAACACAGCTCTGTTATTATGGATGAAATGAAATGACCGAGATTGCTTTCCTCTACTGGTAATCAGTCACACACGATTGTAAACACCTTTTGTATCAGCAGATCATTGTTTTGTTTCACCTCGATGTTGATTGGCATGTGGGGGAATTTCTTGAAGACATCCTCCAGCAGGGCGATTCTCCGGTCCTGTCCCGTACCGAAATGCCCTGATGGAGATTTTATTTAGGTTCGCTGAGTCTTTCTGTTGCAGACTTCTGACATTTTATTGCACTGGAATCTTAACCTACTTACCAACATTGAATGTGACCTCAAGCTTCTCTCTATAGAGTGGCAAGTCCTAAATAATAAATAATAATAAAACTGTACTTAATTAACATGTGTTTAGTAAAGACACTTAAAAAGAATTTCTGTAATGCTCACCTGAAATTTGACCAAAGAGATGTCCACATCAGATCCTGTCTGTCTTTCAAGGTATTTGTCATGGCACACCACAACATGACCATCTAGAGTTAAATGACAGTCCAGTTCAAACATCTCAGTTCCCACATCCATTGCACTGAGGAGGAGGAGAAGGGCAGAGGGCTAATTATTATTTCTATTATTATAGTGTCCTTCCTGCACCCTGCGATCCTCCTCTGCTGGACTACTGTCTCTGGAAATCACTTCCATCAGTTGGACTCTATTATTTTATTTAAAATCTCAGAGAAAGAAAGGATCTGCTCATGATCTAAAACATTAGCTCGTCTGTAAAACATGGTGGAAGTATGTGTAAAACATGGTGGAAGGGGCGGCTGTGGCTCAGTCGGTAGAGCGGGTTGTCCACTAATCCACCAACCGTGGGGTTGGCGGTTCGAATCCCGGCCCGGGTGATCCCATGCGGAAGTGTCCTTGGGCAAGACACTGAACCCTAAGTTGCCCCCAATGGCAAGCTAGCACCTTGCATGGCAGCTCTGCTACCATTGGTGTGTGAATGTGGTCTCATTAGTAAGTCGCTTGTAAATGTAAAAATGATATTTCTGTAAAGCTGCTTTGAGACAATGTACCATTGTAAAAAGCGCTATACAAATTGATAAATTAAATTAAGTATTGTCATGGGCTTGGGTTTGCATGGATGCTTCTGAAATGGGCGCACTAACGTTTATTGATGATGTAATTTGTGATGGTAGCAGCGGAATGAATTCAGAAGTTTACAGGAACATTTTGTCTGCCACTTTATAGAGAAATGCATCCAAATTAATCAGGACGAACATCATCATGCAGCAAGACAACAATCCCAAGCACATCGCCAACTAAGGACTTGATCAGGGGGAAAAACTGAAAGGTTTTAGACTGGCCAGGTCAATCACCAGACCGTAACCCAAATGAGCAGCATTTCACCTCCTGAAGAGGAGACTGAAGGGAGAAAGCCCCTGAAACAAACAACTACTGAAAAGGGCTGCAGTAAAAGCATGGGTAAGCACCAGATAAGTAGAAAACAACACTTTGATGATGTCAACGAGTCACAGGCTTGATGCAGTTATTATAAGCAAGGGATATTCAACCAAATATTAAGTGTTATTTACTTTCATTTACTTCAAGACTGGTCTGTTCCTATACTTTTGCTCACCTTATAATTGGGTGGTCTGATACAGAAGGTTCTGTCTTTTTATATACATAAATACATACGTGTGTGTGTGTGTGTGTGTGTGTGTGTGTGTGTTTGTGTGTGTGTGTGTGTGTGTGTGTAACATCGTATTGTGATGTTACAATACAATGACAATACAACTGTTATTGTTACAATACAATGTAACATATTTTAATAATCTGAAAATGGCATTGCCTAAAAATAAACTATATAATTGTACATTATCTGGTAACAAACGTACTTAATAAAAATGTCTATTCTATTCACTAATAATCAAATATAATGTAATGATCATGTAATTAGGAAAATTAATACTAAATATATTTGTATTAGTCATTGTTCTGGCTGAGCCACCTTCAATATTTTATTTATTATTCAAGACTATTTCATTTAATCTTGTACATGTGTCCTGTCATATATATATATATATATATAAAATGTATTTATTTATTTTTAGCACCAAATTTTTGAGGCCCACAGGCGCCCCTGGCGGCCACGACTTTGAAAACCACTTGTCTAGCACATTCAGTCTATAAATTGAGACAGGCTACACTGAATTGAACTGAGATCTGATTTGAAATCTGTGAAAGAGATCTCTGCCTTACTTACTGTGTAAAAGCCTCAATAGTGTTTTCTATCCTCTCCCCCGCACCTGAGTAAAAAGATTAAAAATGCATCTTAAGATTGTATAAAATGATCAACACTATTACTATCCAAACAAGCAAATATCACCAATTAATCGAGAATACCAGAAAACAAACACTATCTAAAATAATAAAGTTGTTCATTAACTTAATAAAATGTGAAAAAAAAATAAAATAAGCAGAGACAAATTAGAATAACCGAAGCACTCACCGCCTCTGTGAGAAATGTGTCTGCTGTAAAAGGCTAAACGTTTCTTCTTGTGGAGAAGAAGTGGGTTACGCAGCAGATACAGAGAGCATAAGATGCAACATCCTACAGCCACGACCAGCACCCCAACTCCCAACTCAGCATCCATGCTTTGCACTAGTACACTGTCTTGTTGAAATGATTCAGAAACTGAGGTTCATTTATCTTTACTGGTCTCCTGGTCTGATCACGTTCATCATACATGACCTAAACCATCGGAGTATGCATGTGAGAGAACATGTGAGTGTACTTGGGTGAGAAGGACTGAAATAAGCGTGGGTATGGTCAGGTATGACACATCTTAAGCAATATACTGGATGGGAGCCAGATGGTGTTCTATAGTATAATGGTGTTTAATCTGACCTGCACACTCTTACATGACACATGAGGTGAAATAAAATGAATAGAAATTAATACGTAGGCTTTAATACTGCTAGTCCGTCTTCCACGAGACGTCACATGGACTGTTGACCTCTTCATAAGCCTGAGGTCCTGTATCCTTGCACATATCTTGGTGTCAGTGTAAAGCACTGATTATCACAATGGAGACCACAAAACTTCTCATTCTTCCCACAATTACATAATCATGGTATAATGCAGATCGCCTTAAAAAGGACTTCCTGAATAAAAATGACAGGCAACTTTACAGTCAGTATTTTTGACTTTTTAAAACAATATATTTGAATCATACAAATAGCACCAACTGAACAGGTATTTCGCACTGATGTGTTACAAGTGAGGTGTTAAAGTTTCCGTTTGCAGTTAAAGAGCACAGTAAACACATTTAACTTTAGCACAGCATTAAAAACAAAACAAAACAAAAAAAAAGAACCACTCATTGCTACTGATATGATCTACGTGTGTGTACTGCTACTGGTCCCTAGCGTGGCACACCTGTCCACTCGTAAACACATTAAAGGTCATTATGCTTAACAATCTCAGCCCCCTTACACACACATGGGTATGTCATGACCTTAAGACTGTGAGACAAACTTCAGGAGGCAGAGCATTCACACCTCAACTTCCTCTCTCTCCCAGTTTGTCTTTCATAACCCCTCCCATCAAGTGTCAAATGAAAACAACAACTACAACAGCATCAACATTGGGCTTAACGTGAAGGTCTGTGGAAATGGAGAAGCTGCTTCTAACTAGATGGGGGTCTTCTTAAGGTCGACGTGTAAGCTTGTCAAGGTCATCACATCTGAACTTGATTTGCCTTGAAGTTTCAATTCAGTTTTATTTAAAAAGACACTGGCTTTTCATAATCACAATCGTCTCACAGTAAGATCTGTTCAGAAGGAGTTGAATGTACTTTGAGGATGCCAGGAAGGGACATAAAGAAATTCCTGGAGAACAAGCTCTCTCTCTCTCTCTCTCTCTCTCTCTCTCTCTCTCTCTATATATATATATATATATATATATATATATATATATATATATATATATATATATGTATAACCATAAACAGCTTTGGGATTCTATGAAATCTATTACTAATATGCAGCTCTCATGGAGCTCTGTATCTGCTCTTGATGACTTCCAGAAAGTCAATGATGTTAGATTTGAGAGGTGTGGCTACATTTCACTAGTGACATGGTGACTGGTATATTTCAAGAATCTTTGGATACCAGTATACCTCTGGAAAAAGGCTGTGATCATACGGGTTCCAAAGATAGCTACGACCTTAATGACGTCAGACCGGTCGCGTTAACGTCTGTGCTTATGAACGGTTTTGAAAAGTGCATCGTGTCTATGTTAAAAGCTGAGGTTGCTAACCATTTAGATCTTTTACAGTTTACCTACAGAGAAGGGATGGGAACTGAGAATGCTATGAACAGCACTTGATACTGAAACGTTTCGAGAATCATAAAGCGTATGTTCGTTTACTTTTTACTGATTTTAGCTCCGCTTTTAACTCTATTCAACACCACTTGTTCATTAAAAAGATGAAGCAGTCAAGTGTAAACTCATCTTATCACCCTTTTTTTTTTTCTTTTTTACAAATGAATGCTCAAGTAAGCATTCACAAATTGGCTGCTGTGGCTCAGTCGGTAGTGCGGGTTGTCCACTAATCCACTAATCGTAGGGTTGGTGGTTCGAATCCCGGCCCGGGTGATCCCATGCTGAAGTGTCCTTGGGCAAGACACTGAACCCTAAGTTGCCCCGGATGGCAAGCTAGCACCTTGCATGGAAGTTCTGCTATCATTGGTGTGTGAGTGTGCTCTCATTTGTAAGTCGCTTTGGATAAAAGCGTATGGGTAATGTAAAATGACATTTTTAAATATGCAGATGAGACAGCCATTTTAAGTTGGCTCTATGTGCAAGACAATATTAGCACCATCTACCAGTCATCAATAAGCCGTATTTTGTTGTGCGGTGTGATAAGAATAAGTTACAATAAATACAAAGAAAATGGAGGAGATTGTATTCGACCCAAAACATATAGGTGACCATCGTCGAGTGGTTATACATGACCAAATCATTACTCGCAGACTTAGAAGTATTTGGGCATTTACATAGACAGTTCACTTCCATGTGGGCGGCTGTGGATCAGGTGGTAGAGCGGGTTGTCGAGTAATCGTAGGGTCGGCGGTTCAATTCCCATATGAAGTGTCCTTGTGCGAGATACTGAATGGGCACTCGTCTACAACAGAGCAAATGGTGTTAAGCATTCCCTTAATAAGGGCTTATCTTGATAATAGTTTTTTATTTATTTCTATTATTTCTACTGTTATTATTACTGGTCAGTAATATGTCTACGCAGCAACATGTAGTCCACAATAAATTTCCTTTTGGGGACAATAAAGTACATATGAACTTTTAAACTCTCCGGTGTCACCCAGAAGAAGAAGGGTTGTGGTGCCTCGGAAAGTTTCTTCCTTGTTTCCCTTGCCACTGTTACCTCTGTCTTGCTCATCAGGGACCTCCATTTACATTTGGATTTCTGTTAAGCTGCTTTGTGATAATTGAATTGAATTAAGGAAGAAGCCAGAGGTAACAGCGGTGGAAAAAAACTCACCGAGACAGCATGAGGAGATGAACCAGATTCCATAAGGAACCCATCCTGGGATGGACAAAGTTATTCTTACCACACATGTTTCATATTGATCATTATATTTCCAACTCATCTCACTACCGTGTAAAACGTACTTTCACACCAGCTACTGCAACTAGTTTTATAAATAGTCTGTCAGAAACGTCAATTAAATTAGGATCAGCGTCCGATCCGATAGACCTCGATAATGCGACTGTAAGCTTAGAGTCAACTCTCTGCTATACATTAGATAGAGTGGCTCCACTCAAAAGAAAATTAATTAGAGAAAAAAAATTAGC
>JAFFST010052312.1:48022-58890 GCA_022414735.1 Noturus placidus
TATATATATTTTTTTTTTTTTTAAGACCTGCCAAATTTGTTAACGTTTTTGAACATTCCTTCAGAAATAAATCACATAAAATGGTATTATTCATTTAAGTACTCTTTTATGTTGTGTACATAAATGTTCACATATAGAAATATGTGCAAAGTATTTGGCATGACTGTTGTTATGTCCCAACTGTTCCCGCAATACGCTCAGGATCTACCACAACCTTGACCAGGATTTAGTGCTTACTGAAGATAAGTATTATAAAACATTTTTCTCCATCAGACGGATGTTTCCTCAGCTGAAAGTAAAGGTGTCTGGTTTAAAGCCATCTCTGCGTTACATCCTACTGCTGGACATCATACCTGTAGACTCCTTTCGCTATCGTTTCCAAGATGACAATTGGCAGGTGGTGGGAGGCGCTGAAGCTCGACTTCCTGACAGGGTGTTCATCCACCCAGATTCTCCGGCAACTGGTGAACACTGGCAGAACCGAACCATATCTTTCCACCGAGCCAAACTCACCAACAACACACTGGATGGACAAGGATATGTGAGTATATACTGCTGATCATAGTGTATTTATATTTTATCTGTGAATCTAGTTCTTAGCAAGTAAACGTACCATCAAAGAGTATGTTCACCTTCCTTTTTCGAAATCTCTCTCCACCAGATCATTCTGCATTCCCTGCACAAGTACCAAGCACGAGTGCATGTGGTTGAAACCAGAGATGTGATGATGTGGGGTGGAGCTCAACACACCTTCATGTTCCCTGAGACCCAGTTCATCACTGTTACAGCCTACCAGAACAACAAGGTATAAATAAATAAATAAATAAATAAATGGGGGATCACGGTGGCTTAGTGGTTAGCACGTCCACCTCACACCTACCGTGGCCCTGTGTGTGTGGAGTTTGCATGTTCTCCCCATGCTGTGGGGTTTTTTGCCCGGGTCCAAATACATGCAAGGTAGGCTGATTGTCGTGTCCAAAGTGTCCATAGTGTATAAATGGGTGTGTGAGTGTGTATGTGATTGTGTCCTGTGATGGACTGGCACCCTGTCCAGGGTGTACCCTGCCTTGTGCCCCATGCTCCCTGGGATATGCTCCAGGTTCCCCGTGACCCCTAAAAAGGAGTAAACGGTATAAGATGGATGGATGGATGGATGGATGGATGAATAAATAAATAAATGTCAAAGGGCTAACAGACTTTACAGTGAGTGTGTAATTCATTATGCACAGTTAGGTACAAAACACAAGAAGAGATCAGCTAACTTTATCAGTTCTTGCAAAAATGTCTGTGATTTTCTGTGTTTTCTTAGATAACTGAACTGAAGATCAATTCCAATCCTTTTGCCAAAGGGTTCAGGGAGAATGGCATGAACAGCAAGAAGTACGTTAATGCCTGTCCATGGACAAGCATCATTTATACAAAATGTTTGTGGAAAACCATGTCATTATTAATCATATCCTTTTTTTTTCTTTCAGACAAAGAGATGCGAGGCAAAAGAGGAAATTAATCCAACACAACCAAGACGAACCTTTAGACATAGGTAACCAAACTCACTTAGGATTATTCAAAACAGACACCAAATAGACCGATGAGTTATTTCTGTAACTCGTTGTTTTTCTGTCTTTCCACCAGAATCATGTGACCCGTGTGATTCCACCGAGGTGTTACCACAGACCATGGGACTGGAAAGCACCACTCTATGTCTGTCTGATTCAGGCTTCTGTTCTGATGTGCCATCTTTACCCGAGCAGACAGTACAGCAGCATAGCTCTGGTCAAGTATTTCTGACTTCCCAGATTTCAGAGATTCAAAATTCTGTAGAGAACCAACCTCAGTCGACCTCAAATAATGAGGTGAACAATGGATTACTTGACGGGTGAGTGTAACCTATAGTCATAAGCGGCTTTAAAACAATTTAATGAATTATGTGAATGAAAAAAAAAAAAAAACTTCCAGTGAAATGTCAACCTTTTAACTATGTCTCTTTTTTGTTTTTTACAGGTCTAGCCAGATGATAGGTCTTTCCTCATACACTACATTTGCAGCTCCTTCAATTACACCCTCAACTCATCTATCAATGCCTCTATCACAGCCTACATCCCTCTATTCATCTTTGTCCTCCACTCAGATTGATCTAGAATCCTCTCATTCCAATCCAACATCTGTGCAAGATTATTCTTCCATAGTTTCATCTCACTATCCTACCCCGGAATCATCTTCTCCAATCACGTCTTCCTCTACCTCTCCTCAAGATTCTACACATACCTCCATCTGTCACTCATCCTCTTCTCCACAATTGCCCTCTTCCTCTTACCACTCAATTATTCCATCACAAGAAAACCTAAGCCCTCACACACCTACAAACCCACCCTTCCATTCTCTTCCTCAACCTCCTTGCCAGTCTATCAACAGTTGTGCTGCTGGTCTTTCTGTTGACACAGCTCAGAGCCAGGCTATTGGTGGTTTGGCTTCCTCCAATTCTACATCCTCTGATGTCCAAGACTCCACGCCAACTGCCTTCCCCTTTCCACCAGTTCAATCCTCCAACAATCCAGATTCCACTACTCCCCCATCCCAAATCTTATCCCAATCTGCTTTTCCATTTCCGCCAGTGGCACACGTAAATGGACATCCAGATCCAAATCAAATCCCAACAACTTTCCCTTTTAATTCGATGCAAGAATCCACCTCCACCCCTCTAAATACCCCATCAGATCAGGAGAGCAACACCACTGCATTTCCTTTCCCACAACAGCCTGGGAATACAACTTCTTCAACCTCTTTGCCGGCACAAACCCTTGCATCTTACTCATTCCTATCATCAAATTCTCATATGAATCCTTCATCGTACCAAAACCCAACAAATTCAGCAACTGGATCCTTCACTCAAATGTCTTCCAATTCTATAAATGGAGCCCGTTCACAAGTCTTTTCCAACCCCACGGTCAATCCAATCCCTGCATCGTCTCTCTCTTCTCTGCCCACACATGTCATCCCTGGGTCCATTTCTAACTCAACTCAAACCTCTCACATATCTTATCCCTTACCCACGTCCTTCCCATCTCGTCCCCCTCCTCTCCAGAATATAGCAGTGCCAACTATTGGGTCTTCTCAGGTCGTCCAAGCTATTCCAAATATAGCCCAGGTCCATCCAACTATGCCGCAGTCATTCTCAACCTCCACTTTTCCTCATATCACTCCCCAGTGTGCAAACACTTCTCAAATCCCATCACAGTCCTTTGCTCCTATGACAGCTTCTTCAGCTGCACTTCTTCCACATTCAGCCTTACAAAACCACCCCATCCCACCAGCTTCATCCCATACACAGTACCCTGCCACTTCCACTGCATATCCTCCAGTAGCTCCATCAGAGATGGGGTCCTTTTCTCAACTCAATCCAACTGCCCCCTACCTTCCTGATATGGTACTGCACCCTTCCCTTCTCCCTTCATTAGATAATACCCTGCCCTCTTCTGCTACTTCCCTCTATAACCCATTTCCTTCGTATCCTCTCCGCCTGTGTCAGGACCCCAGATCCTCCTTTCATTTACAGCTCAGACACATTTACAGGCAGCCCCAACATGTACATGCTAACAGCCAGGGGTCCTACTTAGACCTTGGAGGAAGGCCTGCATTTTGAGAAGTGACACAGAATGTTAGAAACTAGATGAATTTCTGCTGACAAACAGTTTATAGGCGAGAGCATTAAAACTCTTATGTGATGGATTTAGATTTTTATTATTTGCTTTCAGGATAGATTAATCAAATGTATGAATTTTGCCTTATTTTTAAAAACTGAATCTAGCAAATAAAATGTTTTAAACATTTTCCTTGTGTTTATTTTCTGACTGAAACGTCCGCCTCACACCTCCAGGGTCCGGGGTTCGAGTCCCGCCAGGGCCATATGTGTGGAGTTTGCATGTTCTCCCCATGCGTCGGGGGTTTCCTCCCCCAGTCCAAAGACACGTATGGTAGGCTGATTGGTGTGTCTAATGGGTGTGTGAATGTGTATGTGATTGTGCCCTGCGATGGACTGGCACCCTGTCCAGGGTGTACCCTGCCTTATGCCCGATGCTTCCTGGGATAGGCTCCAGGTTCCCTGTGACCCTGAAAAAGGAGTAAGCCGTAGAGGATGGATGAATGGAGAAATATACCTTTACAGATTCATCTAAGAAAACGAATTTGATATGCACAATTTACTTCATTTTAATTCTAAACACTTACATACAGAAAACACCGGCGCAGTCTTCCAGCTTATATTAAAATAAACATTAGCATTATTCTTTAAATCATGGTAAACATGTGACACCATAAAGATTGACAAAAAAAAAAGAAAGTAAAATATTTGCACCAAAATCATCTATTCAAGTAAAACCTCCATGTGCTGAGCAGCAGGTAATTTGTCCACTTCACAGCTTCAGGGTTTTGCATGTTTCCTCTGGGTTCTCCAGTGTTCTCCAACCTTCCAAAAACACAACGACTGCCTGAAGGTGTGAATCAGTGTGTGAGTGTTTGTGTAAATGATGCATTGCAATGGAGTGACATCCCATTCAAAATGTATTCCCACCTCATGATGTTCCCAGGACAGGCTCCAGATTCACCACAACCCTTACTACAGATGAATGAATCAATGAATGCACAAAGAGTGCTGAGAATGTTTTCCGGCTTGTAATTTCTAATGTCTAGAGCAAATTCACAGTTCTCATTATACATTATATGGCCAAAAGTATGTGAAAACATGACCATCACACTCACTTGTGGTCCCTCCCCAAACAGTTGTCACAACGTTAGAAGGGTAGAATTATATACAATGTCGGTGTATGCTAGAACATTACAATTTCCCTACATTGGAACTAAGTGGCCCAAACATGTTCCACGGCATGACAATTCCCCTGTGCACAAAGCAAGCTCCATGAAGACTTGATAAACCAAGGATGGAGTGGAAGAACTCGTGTGTCCTGCACAGAGCCCTGACCTCAATGAACACCTTTGGAATGAACTTGAATGTTGACTGAACCCCAGGCCTCCTCGCATAACATCAGTGCATAATGCTCATGTGGCTGAATGATCGCAAATTCCCACCACCACATTCCAAAATCTAGTGGAAATCTTTCACAGAAGAGTGGAGGTTATCATCATGGCAGTGAGGGACTAAATCTGGAATGGGATGTTCAGAAAGCACACATGAGTCTTAAGCTCAGGTGTCCACAAACGTTTCGCAATATAGTGTATAATTTCACATAGTTCTACTTGGACTCCTTCAATTTGTATATACAAACGAGAAAAGTAACACCATTTTTTTATACAGTGGGGTCCAAATGTCTGAGACCACATTGAAAATTTGGGTGTTTTCTAATTAAAAACGGAATAAAGAGAAAGTTTTAGAATTTTGAGAAATAAATAAATAAATAAATAAAAGAAAGCAGCACTTGTTCAGACAATGGATCCGAACATGGATTGGCAGATTTTACACAAGCTTATGGCCAGCATTAAAGCATACTTAGCATACGACATACTAAGAAATTCTGAAATTCATCAATATTTTAAGATTCTACTGTTCACTCCAGTTGCTAATAATATAATCTATAATGAAATATTGTGTCTTAAATTTGAAAAGAACGCGAAATTCGAAAGCCATTTTCACTAGTCCCCTTGGGAGGATGCATAGTTTTAAGACCGATCATTGTGGACTATGTTAAAGAGTAGCCGTAATTTTATGTTTGTGACTTGCAACACAGATGCTTTGTTGATTTAAAAGTAATTGCTGTCATTTAATATTGTGGATAATTTTGAGTGGCTGATAGGTGTCTTAATTTGCACGTTTTCTTCTGTACGCAGTAAAAGTGTACATCTAAGATGATGACATCATCATTGGGGGGGGGCAAAGGGCCTGATGACGTTAGATGATGACATGGGGGGGAGGGGGGATTAAAATGGCTGAAAATTTGATGATGTAATATATGGACAACCCCTATTGGGCCCCACTGTAGATTTTTGTGTGTATTATTAAAGAAAGACATATTTGTTACAGATATTCAGTTGCGGAACTTGGAGGAAGGGCTACACTTTTTCTTCCATGCTCCATAATACCCCATATGTCATGAGAAGTAAGGCGAGTGAACTGGAACGCTTCATTCAGGCTGGCATGTTGTGTCCCAGTAAATCTGCTCCACCATTTCCTGTGTCATTGTGAAAACAAGGATTAAAGATATTTCAAAGATCCAGTCCTGGATCCTGGAGTACCAACCAGTGTGTGATTCTGGATCATATGAGGAGATGCATATGTTGAGAACACATCACAACTGTGCATTCTGCTGCTCAATAACTTCTCAAAGATTCAAAAGAGTTTCAGTTTTTTACCCCAGGGCTATCAAGTAAAGCTGGCTGTTTAATAGTTCTCTTTTTCCTATTTTCATTTTTTCCTTTGATGTTATTTACACAATGAAGGTTGGAACTTGATTTTATCATCTGTATATTTGTTATCCTGCAGAGTAATAGTACGATAGACTGAAGCAAACTTAAAGCAGAGGTATGTAGGAAAATAGCACATGAAAATAGCACAAGTAGTTTCATTACATTTTGCAAACCATACCTATGCAGTCTTTGTTGCTTAATAAAGCACTTATCATTACACTTATCATAAAATCATGTTTTTTTTCTTTTTCATTAATTAATCATTAGTTTACCTGCTTTTACTTCAACTCAAGACATCACTTAAGCCAACACCTGAGCAGCAACTAGCCATCTAATTAAATTCCCTTCAATTTGTCACCTGTAGCCATCAGAACTAACAACAAACCACATTCATATTGCAGACCCTTCACTTCTCCTATTGTTTGTTATTGGTCTCCACTTGGCTCGAGTGATCTTCTCCCGGACTCTACGACGTAGTTCTTGCTTCAGCAGGTCTCTCTCTTTGCGAATCCCTTGCAGTACGGTGCTATTCTCCTGAGCCCGCCGAACCAGATACAGCAGAGTGTCATCCACTGAGCCATAAGGCACGGACTTATACACTGAGAAACCCTGCTGAGCTGGAGGGAGGTCAAATAGTACAAAAAAAAAGAAAGAAATATAAAAGCTTAATAAAGATATTAGCTCCAGCGTTTAAAGAATAATTCTCAAACCTGATTGGTCATATGGATCTGACAGAGGTTCCAGCTGTAATTCAAATCACAGGTTTATATTAATGTGTTCAGTCTAATAGTTTATCGTTTCTATAGAAACGACTCATTCACAGGGACGTATATGGCTCCATAAACCCAAAGCTTAATAATAAACAAATTAAAATGTTGGTGTTAAAACGTATGATTTCCATAAGAAGACATCCATTTGACATTTTTTGGAAGGAGTCTCCAGTGTCAGCTGTAAATAATGGGAACCAGAGTTCTTCCGATGTTTGCTTACATTAAAAGTAACTACAAAATAAATAAATAAATAAATAAATAAATAAAACTATGATGCGTCATATTAACTTTGTAATTTGTTGGAAAATTTCTGTAGTATAAGAGGAATGACACTTAAGAATAATTAACTTTGGTAATTATTGTATTTATGCATGTGTGAATTGTAATTATGTTAACAATGAATTACTTTAATCACACCAACCTATCACTAATTACTTTCCCATAACAGCACTGGGCATCTTGGTTTATTTCTTATATATTAGAAGTAAATGATGATATTTACCTAGAGTGAGAGACACATGATCGCACATGCCCAAAAGTTGACCGAAACACACTGAACCACCATCTCTAGCAATCCCTAACTCGGTCATCCTGAAAAAGAGATTCATTATATTTCCCCCACAAATGTATAACCAAAACATTCATAATAACCATAAACGTGTGTACATTACGCCATACCGTGTCACTGCCTTTCTAACAGACTCTTCATTGTGGGTTGCTACAATGATCTTGTAGCTGTCAGGCTGCTGTGAAATCAGGTTAAGCATCACTTCCACAGACTCGTTGTAGCTGAATTGAAAAGTTGAAACAGCATGAAAACAGAACCCAGAGGACAGTAGGA
The DNA here is from genome assembly GCA_022414735.1 of Noturus placidus. Taxonomy (NCBI): domain Eukaryota; kingdom Metazoa; phylum Chordata; class Actinopteri; order Siluriformes; family Ictaluridae; genus Noturus; species Noturus placidus. The sequence continues at coordinate 56,048 of JAFFST010052312.1, forward strand.
CATTTCTAGATTCTCAATATTCTGACCGTTTGATCCATTCTACCTATTATTTGTGTGCTCCCAGGACTGGTGAATGGGGTCTTCTCGTCCTTCCTTGTTAGCCAGCTTTTTCTCCTTGTCCATGTATGCACCTCGGACAAGTTTAACCCCAAGGCAAAAAGACTGGTCCACAGACAGACGGACAGCATCAAAAACAAGGTCTCTGGACTCCTGGTAAGAGATGGGACAGCATCATTCATTCATTCATCAGTAATGACTATATCGTTGTCAGGATTGTGGTGACTCCGATGTGGCATCTGCGGAACTTTTGGTATGAGTCACGGACTCAACCTGAATGGGATACCACCAAGCATACACATTCACATGTAGGGGCAATTTGGCATGTTTTTGCAAGGTGGAAGGAGAAGGAAGTCTATAAAGTGCACTTTCCAATTAAATGACAACTAACCTTCAGGTAGCACTGATATGTGTTCCAGATCCAGGCACTATCCCGATTGAACTTCTTCATCATGGCCATGGTGACAAGAGAGAGCGCAGGATTCATGTACGTGTACTCAGCATCCACTAGAACTCTGACTTTGTTAACACTTGCCTATTGACAAAAAAACCCCAAAACAAACAAACAATGACTTGTTTGTGTATTGGCATTTTTTAAATGATTGTTTTAAGCTGAAATGCCTTGATGTACCTCTCCAATTTGGTGCAGTCTCTTGAGTCCAAGTAGAAAATGTGTGTTTTCAGTTTCACTGAGCCCAGGAAATGTAATAGCCTGGTTGGAGAAAGAAGAGTCCAAAAACATGCAACATGAAGAAAATGTTTCTTGGCTTTGATGATTTCTTATAAATATGCAACAAAGGAATAAGATAAATTCCTCAAGCATTTCTACCTCTCCGTCCATAGCTCTAACCAAGAGGTCAAGATCATAACGTTGCTTCTTCAGCAAGGAAGTCAGCTTGACCTAAATGTTGTCACAACATATAACAAGGCAGTAAATAGCCATTACAGTAAGCACTGGAATACTGTAAATACTGTAGGTCAGTGGTTTTTAAAGCGGGGGCCGCCAGGGGGGCCTCAACAATTTGGTGTGAAAAATAAATTCTCACTCTCAGACAACCACACACACACACACACACAAACACACAATCAATTCCTAATGTAATGTAATGTAAATATTTAAGATGTAATTATTATTAAAAAGGGGGATATACTCAGAAGTCTGTTTTTTAAATGTGTTTTAAAGACATCTTGCAAAAGGGGGGCCTCGGTCAAATGTTAATGCTATTTGGGGGGCCTTGCCCTGGAAAAGTTTGGGAACCACTGGTTTAAGGTGTACATTGAGACTCTACATTGAGCTATAAGGCTAACCCTATGGTTTCATAATATTAACAGCAAGTTACTGTTAAGTAGTGTATTTTACCCCCCGTCCCATTTAATATTACAAGCAGCCATCTTTGGTAAGCAAGCACAGAAATCATGGTCACCTACACAAAGCTCGGGGCTGACCAAGGCAGTGATCTTCAGCTGCATCATGGGATCTTTGCTCCAAGCATTGCTGTGAGACATGCGAACACACTCCAACATGGCTGCCAAGTTGTCATCGTACCTCTTCTCTCTGTTTATGCTGTAACAGTAGATATGTCAGTCATAGCCACGTTCTTTCTTAATGGAATTATGTAGTTATGTATTATTTGTATTTACTACCCAGAGCTTTCTCCTAGATCCTCTTCAATGGGAACAGCCAACATGGGATGTATTCCTAGCGAGTTCATCTTCTCCATGGACACTGCGATCTCACTCTTGGTTTCCCCAGCAACAAACTGAGCGTACACAAGTGGCCGAAGGACCATGGCGAAAACTCGTTTGCCCAAGATAGCCCGTGTAAACGACATAAGCTTTGAGAAAGCAGGACATGCATGAAATTTGATATATACTAGACTCTGAAGTTTGTACTCAGTGTATTAGAATTCCAAAATCTGTTGTTGTTTTTTTTTTTGGCTATATATCTGGGTTTGGGTTCCAGGGTTAGGAGGGTTACTTAAAAAAAAATATTCCATTATAGTTACAAATTAATTTATAAAAAAATTCATCCGTAACATAATCCAAGTATCACAATATGAAAGTAATCTGAATATTTATGGATTACTTCAAGGTCGCATATTTAAATAAAGTTTATTTAGATCTTAAAAAAGTTCATTGTTTGGATTTGTTTTAATATAAATAAATAAATCGATAAATAAATAAAAGATCACTGATGTCTCTGATGCAAGTAACATTAAATCACAAAAGCTATAGGGTGACCATATTCTGGTTTTTAAAAAAGAGGACTTTTTGGGTCTTAACAGCGTTCAAAACAGTGTTACTGAGAATGTAGAAATACACTGGGGAGAAAAAACACATTATTAGCATCAAATAAACATATATATATATATATATATATATACATATACACACTAGTACATATATACATATATACTAGTGCAGGTCATAAAATTAGAATATCATCAAAAAGTTTATTTATTTCAGTAATTCCATTCAAAAACTGAAACTAGTATAATGTATACATTCATTACACATAGACTGATATATTTCAAGTGTACATTCCTTTTAATTTTGATGATTATAAGTGAAAACTAATGAAAAACCAAAAATGAGGTATCTCAGAAAATTAGGATACTGTGAAAAGGTTCAATTTTGAAGACACTTTGTGCCACACTCTAATCAACTAATCAACTCAAAACACCTGCAAAGGCTTTAAATGGTCTCTCAGTCTAGTTCTGTAGGCTACACAATCATGGGGAAGACTGCTGACTTGACAGCTGTCAAAAAGACGACCACTGACACTT
>JAFFST010052312.1:59951-93884 GCA_022414735.1 Noturus placidus
ATATATATATATATATATATATATATATATATATATATAGATAGATAGATATTCGGTTTCACTGCTAACATTGTACATTTTTACTACATTTTTCTGAATATTCATGGAATAAAATAAATAATAGTACCTTCTGAAATCATTTACACATCTGAATGGCCATGTCATATGAAGCAATGTGATATAAATGATATAAAAAAAATGACCTTATATGGTCATGGACATCATTTCGACTCAGGACAGATGTCATTTTCTGATATTGTCAAGCAACTGTTTGATGCCGTACACAACAGCGCCTCACCTTCGTGCATTCGCTGAGATTAGACTCATGGTCGAGAGGCAGAATTTAGCAAATAGTTACTGCAAGAAGGTGGGAATTACAGATAGGGCATTAAAACACGTCACAGTATTAGACCATAAGCACATACTTTATTTGCGCATATACCAGGAGTTTTCTGATGTGAGCCACAACTGGCAAGAGAGAACCAGAACTATAACCAAGCAGCTGTCTATGTTGTGTCGTGTCAAACAATTCATTTCTTTGATTTTAAATGAAAAAAAAAATTGTAATCATAATAATACTCCCATTTTTTTACTAAATGTACCTGTAATCTGATTACTTTGTTTTTTGAAATTTTTTTGTATCCTGATTACACAACGCCGTTACTTTTGGTTTGAGCCCTAGGTTTCGTCTGTGAAGGCTGCATTTGTTGTTAAAAAGGATAAACCAACTGCTGTCTATGGGAGAAAAGCGAGCCATTTAGAAGCTGAGAAAAGGTGGAAAATCCATCAAAGCCATTGCACAAACATTGGGCATAGCCAATACACTGATTTGGAATGTCCTGAAAAAGAAAGAAACCATTGGTGCACAAACAATCAGACATGGAACCGGTCAGCCAAGGAAAACAACAGCAGTTAATGACAGAAACGTCGTGACAGCTAGTGAACAACCTTCGCAGGCCAGGTGTGAAGATAGCACAATCCACCATTCAAAGAAGATTTAGAAATATAGAGGCCATCCCAGAGGTCTGACAAATGCCATAATTGTAAAAGCTCTGGAAACAAGATTAACCTCAACAAAAGTTAATCTTTTGAAATGATCTACTAGTCAAGCATGGCGGAGGTAGTGTCATAGCTACGGGGTTGCATAGCTGCTTCTGGAACAGTCTTACTAATCTTTATTGACGATAGAACTCTTGATGGTGCCAGCATAATGAATTCAGATGTTTACAGGAACATTTTGTCTGCCAATTTACAGAGAAGTGCATCCGAATTAATCATGAGGAGCAAGACAATGATCCAAAACACACTACCAACTCGACACAGGACTTCATCAGGGGGAAGACTGGACAGTACCAGGAAATAAAAGCTGAAATCCTAAACTCTCATTTCATGTCCCATGTTTTGATTTCAAACCCAAATGTCTTCGGTATATAGCACAAACAAATTAATTGAACTCACTGTTTCAACAGTTTCCGAGGGGACTGTACATATAGAGTACATTTAGAATTTATTCCGTCAGGTTTGGGATGTGTGTGTGTACAAATGATGCACATTCGAAATGAGAATCCTATCTGAGATTAACAACACTCACCTTGCCACAGTTATTGACCAGCACAGGGTAAGAGCAGAGTCTAAAAACCCCAAGCGCTCGTATTAGTTCCCACCAGCTCTTGGACTGAAATGCTCGTGGGTCCTTGAACATTAGCAGGGCAGGTGGAACCGGGTCCTTGAGTTCATGACTCCTGATGGGTGCAAACCCCACATGTTCTGATGTACGCATTCGTGCACCCATTATGCGCAGGGGCTGGAGGTGATGTAGCATACATGAGCAGAGAACAGAGGACATCTCTGTGGATTTTGTGCAGAACGTTGTCTATGTTGAAGCCCTTGATCTTCAAACTGGAATTTTAATCATTCCAACCACAAATCTCTTTGTTAGAAGAGCTTTCCAGAGATCTTTGAGTGGTGATGCAATGCCTGCCCTCTTCAAATCCAACAAAACACACTTTTATTTAGACGAAAATCCATTTATCTATTTGTCACACAGTAAATCATACAGCAGATTTTGACGTAGATTAAGTCGAAGTTCATACCTTCTCATGCCCAAGCAGCGTCTTCCATAAAGACCAGTGATTATGATGTAAATTCTGTTACTAGACCTGGCAGGTGAGTGAATATTCAATGAAAGAATAATTTGGATGAAAGAGTCAAGAGGAAGGGTGATGGGTTTTATGTTGGGTCTTCTGGTTAATTACTGACCAACAGAATGAACTTTGGGCTTTACATTGGGGAAGATCTCTAGGAACAGACGTTTGGTCATTTCATTTTGGTTGGTGCATTTAAAAAAATGGCTAAATGCATTCAATCCGAGACGAACTGAGAAATACACCGTTTTTCTTCATTGATAGATTTGTAATTTCTTATTAATGGCTCTCATGGATTATCAGAGTCTAGATCATTGGGCTGCTCTAGTGTTGTCTTTTTCATTGCAATGCTGCGATTCTAGGAAAAGCCACTGATTGGAGAAATATTTAGCAGAGGGTGACTTTCTTCAGGGGGTTAAACAGACAAATTTGTCATTCATATTAAGTCCATGTTCCAGTAAGGAAAAACATACCAGCTTTGTTGATTGGGGACGCCGATATTTGACTGAATTCGGTTATATGGAGACATCAGGTAAACTGCGACAGTGGCAGTCAAACGTGCTGTTACCAAGCCCTTGTAGAGAAATCGCTCAATAGAAATAACACGACTTTATTAAATGTGCAGCGTTATATAAGGGTGTGAGGTCACCATCAAACAGGACATTTGCCTAAAACAGTACCTGTAATGTGCCATGTAAACATTTCAATAATTTATCAATTTGTATAGCGCTTATTACAATGGTACATTGTCTCAAAGCAGCTTTTACAGAAATATCATTTTTACATTTTACAAGCGACTTACAAATGAGAGCACATTCACACACCAATGGTAGCAGAGCTGCCATGCAAGGTGCTAGCTTACCATTGGGGGCAACTTAGGGTTCAGTGTCTTGCCCAAGGACACTTCGGCATGTGGAGTCACCCGGGCTGGGATTCGAACCGCCAACCCCACGGTTAGTGGATTAGTGGACGACCCGCTCCACCGACTGAGCCACAGCCGCCCTATATCAGAGGAGACACGGGAAATGACCTTGGAAACAATGAAGTCGAAGGCAAAAGCCACAAAACAAAAAGAAAAAAATGTGACGTTAGCGATCAGGGACGTGACAAACTCTCAACATTTAAGACTTTGATCCAAAAACTGACCCTGCAAACAAACTAGAGGCCAAAAATTAACCTACAACTTGCATCATTACTGCTGTTCCAGAAACAGTACTCAACCACACTGTTAAACGAGTAAATAGTGTGACTGAGAAGTTATGCGAGAATCTGATATGAGCGCATTTTTACTTTAATCATGGACATCTGATATAATAATAATAATAATAATAATGGCTCACAATTCAAGCACATTGTTCATTCAGCAAATTCTTGATCAAATGCAACTCGGGATTTGACAGACATCCTGCTGCCCTCCTGGTGTTGGGTATTTCAGAGATTTACAGATCTCAAAGCTCTTTCATTAAAAGTCATTTCATTAGGCTACTTTTCAAAACACAACTATCTCCACATTCAGGCTCACTAAAAAGAGGTGTCACTTGCTCAAAATGCAGTGAATGGCAATAACATTTGACCAAGGCCCTTTTGCAAGATGTCGTTAAAGCACATAAAAAATACAGACTTCTGAATATATCCCCCTTTTTATTATTAATAATTACGTCTTACATCTTTACATTACATTAGGAATTGATTGTGTGTGTGTGTGTGTGTGGTTGTCAGAATGAAAATTTATTTTTCACAAAATGTTGAGGCCCCCTGGCACCCCACCACTTTGAAAATCACTGCTGTAGTCAACTAGTTAACCACCAAGCTAGTTAGCAAACTACATTGGTAATTTTAGCAACCTAACATTGCTTGAGCACATCAAACCTGGAGGACTGACCAGACATGGATCTGCTTCCTTTTTTGGGATCGGTTTCAGTAGCATTTACATCAGTATCCATCCATCTTCTATACCGCTTATCTGTCATGGGGAACCTGGAGCCTATCCCAGGAAGCATTGGGCACAAGGCGGGGCACACCCTGGACAGGGTGCCAAACCATCACAGGGCACAATCACATACACACTCACACACCCGTTCATACACTATGGACACGCCAGTCAGCCAACCATGCATGTCTTTGGACTGGGGGAGAAAACCAGAGTACCCGGAGGAAGCCCTGGACGCACGGGGAGAATATGCAAACTCTGCACACACACATGGCCTCAGTGGGAATCAAACCCTGACCCTAGAGGATTAACACCAGTATATTAGATTATATTGGTTTATATTCTAAAATTGTGTTCAGGTAATGCTAAAATGATTCGTTTCAAATGGTTGCTGGCAGTTGATTCACTCAGGACACACTCCATGTATTCACATTGGTCATTTGCAGAGGATCGAGTGAACATCAAACATGTTTGAACATTATGACCTGTGTAGTGACCCGTGTATGGTGAAGACCACATCAACAGACAGCATTATTGCTGTTTACAAGGAAACGCCCTCTAATAAAGAAAACGGCCGATAAATTAGTCAAAATGTCAGAACAAAAGTGGGTGATGTATAAATATATAAAACCTACCACAAATTACCATACAGACAACAAGCCAACATCTTTATGAACTGAATGATATTTATTGTTTCATTAAGTGATTCACAGAAAAACAAATGCTTCCCCATGCCTGATCAAATTCCACCTTAAAATCTGCTCCACCTCAACGCGTTCCAATCAACTAAGGGGAAGCAAATCTTGCTTACGCAGAACTTCAAATATCTGGATGGATGTTTACTCCAGCTACAAAACTGCACTGTAGTAAAAGTGGTCAATATGGTGATGTTTAGAGATGATGGAAGCGCACAGAGGCGAGAATGGAATGAGAGATTCGCTGTAACTAAACTCAGTAAGAGCCCTGGTTCTGGTTCCTGTAGGATCCTCGCTGGTAGTTTTGTTTCTGCTGGTAAGAACCTTTCTGATCTGAAGAGGAGAAAGAGCAGAAAAGAAACGGTCAGCAATGACAGCACAGATATAAATGCAGCCGCACTGATCTAAATACGGTGTGTGCTTCTCCACTAACTAACTACCGAGAGATGCACTGATGTTCGTTGCAGCTCACAACTCAAACAATAAAACACCCGAATCAACACAGATAGGAAAAATAATCCATGACAGGTGATCAAATGTGTTTAAAGTTTTTTACAATCACAATTAAAAGACTCTATTTGTACAAAACGGTCATTTTCTGTCCTACATCTCAGGCATTATATAGAAATGATTAGGATTTAAAGATTAAACAAGACTCTGATGTGTCACATTGACCCGGCTTGACTTAAACCAGGCTTCATTTCACTGCTTTGACGTTAAGGCTACAATCTGAACTCAAAGTGATCCTGCACGAATGCTCGGAATGTTCAAACCAGCAAAGTGGAGAGTTGTAATGCAGTGTAACACAGGCGCTGTGTGTGCATGTCTGTCCATGAATACACCTACCTCTCTGGTAGCCTTGCTTCTGCTGGTAACCTCCTTTCTGATCTGTTCAACAGAATGAGGAATTAGATATTCAAGTGTCTTAGTCATTCTCAAGATTCAGGAGCAGAGAAATGTGTGAGCACGGAAACTCGAGCAATTACCATTATCCGTAAATCTCACTTCCTGTTCATTTGATGAAGTCTTAAATGAAGAACTTGCACAAATGCTACTCATGTTTTTGCCATGTTCTTGAAAATATAGACTAGAATACGCTTTGACAGTGGCATCTGATGCGTTTTAAATTGCAGACACTTGGTTCGAATTCGGGTTCGAGTAGGACGCGAAGCTGGAGGCTCCTGTGGATTTCGATTAAAATTTTAATTAATTTGCGCTTTTTGGTCAATATAATATACTTTAACTTATTTTACTCCTTATCTTTGCTTATAATTACACTTTTTTGGCACATTAAAATGTCTGAAAATACGAAAACCCGAGGTGGCATCCAAACACGACTGAGGCCGAGTGCGCGCCCGTGAGCGTGTCCCCCTCTTCCCCTGAATCCACGTTGCCGAGCGGTGACTTTGATCTCGCCGCACTCAAGCTTGAGCTGCTGGCTTCATTGAGGAAGGATATCGCTGATATTTTTAATACGGCGCTCCAGGAGATTCTCAAGGAAGCGCTGTCTACTATCCAGCTTGACTTGCAGGCTGTGAAAACACAGCAAGTTAATGATAAAGTTGCTATCGAGGCTACCAATCAGCGCTGAAAGGTACGATTGTGGAAATGGAGCACGCGCTGTTCGGTTGTACAAGACATAGCACACAAAGAACACCATCGAGGCGCTCACTGAGACCGTGACTCAATTACAGAATAAATGTGAGGATTTGGAGACGAGGTCGCGGCACAATAACGTTCGAATAATGGGAGTTCCAGAAGGTTCTGACACATGTTCAACTGCTGCTGTAGCGGCTTTGTTAAAAGACGCGTTTGATCTGGAGAAGAAGACCGGACCCTTCAGCCTAATGAACGACCACAAGCTATTGTGTACAGATTCCACTATCACAGTGAATGTATTGATATTTTACGCCGTGCGAGAGAGCTCCAGCAGATTAAAGTGAGGAATTTGATTATCTCCGTTTTCCCTGATTACACACCTAAGATAGCCCGGGCTCGAGCTGCATTTAATGAGGTTCGACGTCAACTTCGTGATGTTGAGGGCGCTCGGTATGGAATACTTCACCCAGCTCAGCTTCGCATTACATATAACGGTGTCCAGAAGGACTTTATTTCAGCAGAGGAAGCATGAGAATATGTGAAACTCTTGATATCAGGATGAAGTGCATCACCTGCCAGTGGCGTGTTTTTTTCTTAAAGTTAAGGACATTATATCTGTTATTGTGCGCAGACTGTTTATCAGATTTGAAGTCAGTAGGGGATTTCTCTTACCGAAATATTTTGTTTTGGTAAGGGTTGGTTAGTTCAGCGTTCTTTCCGAGTGGTTGTCTCATTGTGCTGTATTTCACATTGTGGACAACTTTTGGTTATAGAGGGATACACTGCTGTCTCCTTTGGGTTATGGAGACTTTGGGTGTTTTTATGTATGAGGGATTGTTGGGGGGTGGGGAAATCACTCCGGCTCTAATTTATATCCCTATGGTTTACTTTATTAGATGGTTAGTAGTAATACTGATCCCAGTATGGCTAGGACAGTCACGCCCTTTAAGATTTATTATATGGAACGTCATAGGTATGGGTAATCCTGTTAAGAGATCTAAGGTTTTTATATATTTGAAACGTTTAAACTTCGATATAGTATTTTTTACAGGAGACTCACCGTTGTATTAAAGATCATAGGTTATGTTGTCCTTGAGTCTTATGCCTGTTGTTGGGTTTTCTAATATTTATACAACCAGCAAGTCAGTCTAACCATCATGTGCCGAGGTGAGGGGGGTGGGGGGAGTATTAAAATGAATCATGTGTAAATGAACCACATGTAAAATTACATATAAATGAATCATATATAAATTTTGCTTGGGGGTATAATGTGCTGTTACTGGGGTTAAAAGTTTGATTCTGTACGGATTTATGAAAATGAATCATATGTAATTAAAATCACATGTACATGAATCATAAGTAAATTAATCAAATGTAAACTTTTCTGGGTGGGGTGGGAGGGGCTGTTATCGGGGTAAAAAAATGTTGATTTTGTATTGATATTTTGCTGTACTCTGAAAAGTGTATGAGAATCAATAAAAATTGTTATGAACAGACTAAATTGCAGACACTTAATAGTCTTTCCCGTTGTACACCCATGAGATGACAATTAGCTTAATACAAAACTACAGCTTGTTCCTCACCTCTGTTGAAGTAGCCTCCGTAGACGCCCTGTTTAAGGTCAAACACACGCTCGTTGTTCTCCACCAGGCCGCCCAGCTTCTCTGCAAGCTGCAGCGCCATGTTCTGCAGGCATGTGGGCTCGGTCCTGTGCATCACCACCGTCTGAGTCGGCTGGTCGAGAGATGCCTGGAAGAGAGGTACAGCAAAAGGGATCAAATCTAATCCATCAACAAAGACAAAGGGCAAATCCACAAGGACAGCCATCAGTCGGCCTTTACCATAAGCTCCTCGTTGATGATCATCTTGCTGATGATGCTGTGCACCATGGGCAACTCCAGCTGAAACATGTCAGAGAGAGTCGCCATACTGTAGAAACACACACACTTCATGTAGCAACATCACCACAAAACAGGCAGTAATCTAGTAAACAGAGCACGCTGTAGCAGTACCTGATAGAGTCATACACACTGCTGTAGGTAAACAGGTAGGTACGCAACGACTCCTCCTGGATCTTCCTGTAGAATTAAAAAATAAAATATTAATGACGACAGGATCCAACGTTCCACAAGATTAAATGTGACTATAAACTGAAAAAAAGCTCATGTGCAGTTTATCAATTAATGAACGTGATTAATATATGAGCTCATAAAGAAGGCAAGGTAAGCATATTTGATTTGTTGCCCGACTTCTGTGGTCATCCATTTAAGAGATCACGGAGGAGGCCTTTACCTGACGAGCATTTCACGTACGCGCTGTGCCTCAGGGAACAAGTCCCACACTTTGCTGTTCATCTTCTCGTTGATGATGAAGGAATGGCACGTGCGCCAGTCACCCATCTTCATGGCTTTGCTCGCAGCCACCACATGCTCCCTCATGCTCTCAGGCGGACCTGGAGATAGATTTTATTTCAGTGCCAACGTGACCCTGAGTGTGAGGAACATGTACACTATGGTTAAATAAAAGGAATGGTGATGATTAAGGCTTTTGGGGAGTGTACATGGAAAAACCTTCTTACACAAGAACTCCTTCCCGATCCAACGAGCGCACGTAGAGACTGTTAAAATGAAACGCGGCAGCAACTCGTAAGAAACTCAAATGCACTCGTGCGCTCACCAAGTAGCGGCTGTCTCTCGCCCACACGCAACTGGTGGTGGAACTGTTTGCTGATCATGCGGCGACGGGCATCGAACTCGTGCGCTGCCATGTAGGGGATCTCCAGCAGCATGGCGGACACCAAATACACACACTCCAGCAGCTCTAGGTTGATGTGCATGTGAAATGGCACCTGAGCGACAAACAAGTAATAGAGTAAGATGTTATGCACAATTTTGGCTCTTATTAGCACTATCCTATTGCCACATATGAGATGTCAGTGGCTTTATTTTGGTTCTCCAATCAGAAAGGGGTTGATTCATTTCTATAGAAAGTCATTTCACAAGGATAATAATTTAAGACTAATAGAAAACTTGTTATTTAATAAAGTATTGGGTACCCATGTCACCAGTTCACCGGTTGTCCTTCCTTGGACCCCCTTTGGTAAGTAATAACCACTGCATACCAGAAACACCCCCACAAGACCGGCAGTATCAGAAACGCTCTGACCCAATCGTCTAGCCATCACAATCTGGCCCGCAGTCAGATCGGTACGCTTTCCCATTTCTCCTGCTTCTAACACACCAACTTCGAGAACTGAAATTGCTGCTTAACATATTCCACCACATGACAGGTCCCACTGTAGCAAGATGTTGTAGCAATCAATGTTATTCATGATTGTGTGTATAACTACTGTACCCTATTGTACTCTTGCATATTATTTCTAATTGAACGCCAGTGCTGCAGCACTGACCCCTGATCTAATCGTACCTGTCGCCTCTTCTCAATCTTCTCTTGCTCGGCGTTTCTCTCCTGCATGTTCCTCATGAGCAGGCCCTGGCCAAGCAGCTCCTTCGCCCTGCCGCTCGACTGGATGTCCAGAAGGGCATTGTGAGCGTCTTTGATCATGCCCTGGCGAAACGCGCAGATGCCCAGCTGCACCATGGTCCTGTTGTAGAGGATCTGTGGGGCAAAAATGGATCGTGAAATAATATAAAATCAATCCCAGACTGTAGTTTACTATGCATTCTATTTAAAAATTGTCTTTGGTGTTAGTAGACAAGAGGCAGTATATTAAAAAATTATAATAAAATTAAATAAAAACGTGCAAATTGACAAAAAGGTGCCCCACAGGGACCGGTGTTAGGTGTTAACCTATTTTCCATTTATTGTGGGTGTGGGTGGGGAAGTGAATTCCAGAGCTACCAACAACAGTCACACCTCACCAGTGTATGCACTCTTCCACGGAAACTACATTGCTGCCTACAAATGTCTGAGTGTGTGTACCTGTACAGGAGGGTCAGCATGCTGAATGTTATCCTGCAGGTGACTCATTAGCATAAGGTCACGAGCCTGGTACCAGCGGCTGTGAAGAGCGTGGTGGTAGATGTGGCACAGAATAGCACAGGTGCGGATGCGATCGGTGCGGTCTTTGGCGTAGATGAACTTGCACAAGCGGTCCATGATGATGGCGCTGTCCTTCCCTTCGCTCTCTTCCTGGTCCAGCTCAGACTGAGGGGTTGGAATGTTATGAGAGTAATGCTAAAAATGCTTTAATGCTAATCTGAACTATTAATGAAAATCAAAAATGGTAAAAACAGCTGACTTACTTTGCTCTCGCCCTGCAAGCCCAGGCTGCGACGGTGGGCCTTGTAGTCAAACTTGTAGTATGTGTGCATGATGCGGCGCAGGTACACACGGCACACTTCCTCCGTTGTGCCTTTGGTCTCCAGGTACTGCAGCAGGCGGTCGATGATGCAGCAGACGTGTCCCTCATCTTTCAGGTTGTCCACATACTCTGGAAAAGCAAAACGTGTTAATATTTGTAGTGAATTTCGATACGTTGCACCCCTGTTTCCCGGTTGTTCTGTATCCACTCTATAACTGAGATCGACTGATAACTGGTTTTACCGATATTTTAGCATTTTCCCATAATCGATATCGTTTTTTGTAATATCGAATCCACCGACAAATGCCATCTTGTGGCAGTTTTGAGAATTGCGTGCAGGACCACCATTGCAGCACTGTAGCTGAGGGGAGATGAGTTAACAGCGGTGTGCACAGGTAAAGTATACTTCCTTTGCTTTAATGAACAAACTTTAACATAACATTAATGCACAAATGAGATTTTACATAAATTATATGTAGTTTAAGCAGAAATACAGGCTAACTCACGGAGTCGGTAATCTGTAACTCAAAGATTTTTTTAGAAACAAACAAACAAAAAAAAAAATCCAACCACACACTTTAGTAACAGTGCACTTTATATTTTACTTTCTCCCCGCACTCTTTCAGACCCCTCTACTTATTGGTGTATAAATAAGAGATGTTTTCAATGCAGGAATAAGTACAGTTGACAAAATAACTCCGAATTGTTTAGTTATTTAACTCACCCTGTGAATGGGGGTCTGTGTTCTGCATGATCTTGGTGAACTCCTCATCCATTCTCTCCACCAGCGTCAGGATGCAACCACGAACACGGAAAGGCTGCAACACGAAGCAAAAACAAGCGTGAGGTATTCCCACGCTGTCCAGGTGCATATACAAAGCCTCAACCTGATTTCATGCAAAACGTCTTCAAAGAGTTCTAATAAACATAGTTGTATTGGATTTTGAACAAATGAAGTAATAAGAAAAGCTACTACTGTAACTCTGCCCCTCACCCCACCCTTATTTATGTAGGTTAGCTTGGGGCAGAACTTTACAGAGAGTTTTCATCCCAGGATGAAAAGAAATGCTAACCTGGTCAGAGATGGCCAGGTTCTCACTGTCTTCAGCGATATTCTCGCCAATGAAGATGTTGCTGTTGGCGAATAGGATGTCCAGCAGCTCGTCGATGCACTCCAGACACTTCTTCCACATTTCCGGCTGAGAAAGGAATAGATGGAAGGAGAAAGAAGCAACTTTTCTTATGCACGCATAAGATGTTTCAGCCCATAAAAAATTATAAATTTATTTATTTTTTAAAATTAAGTACAAATAAAAACCTTCCCACCTTCATGAAGGCAGCCAGATTGGGGTTGTAGTCATACAAGGAGGCGATGATGTTGAACTTTATCTTAACCATGATTCCTTCACCCAGGTTGTTTTCATTGGAGATGCTCGCAAGAGCATGGAGCAGCTCGATCTGAGCAGCTCTAACACACACACACACACACACTTTCAATATAAGGAATACTGCAGCACTGGACACTATCCTACTCTATTCAGAATCAATTTCCCAAGTGTAGCCACAGAAAGAAACTAATGACTAGTGGACAGGTCACAAAAGGTGGGAAAAATTGACGATGGATTTTTAAATTCTTTTTGCATTACAAAATGTAATCAAAGGAGGGCCAAATCTCACACCAGATATTACTGTACTAAATGTAAGCAGGGGTGCAAAGATTGCGAACAAGAAAATCACAATTAGACTGTTGAATACAGCTGTGCACATGAATACCTGTCGGTTCCCTTCTTTCCTCGTGCCTGCAGGATCTCGTGGAGTTTCTTCACCACCACGGTTGTGTTTATCTCAGTGCCTTTGGCGAACATCTTGGGCTTCTCCTTAACCAGCGGAACTCCTCCCCTCACCTTCTTCCAGCCTCCTTCATCGCCGTCTGCACCCTCCTCCTCGCCTTCCTCGCCCTCCTCGTCAGCACGCTCCTTCTTTTTGGTCTTTCTCTTCCTCTCCTCCTTTCTGGTCTCACTCAGCTGCTTGTCACCATCCTGGGTCCTGAGAAACACACCTTCTGTTCACTACTTCAGCAGCGGAGGCCTCATGAACAAAGGACATCTTTTACAGCAATAACATGTAGTTACTGTAGTAACATGCGTTCACAGAAATAAGTTCCTTACAGATGTCGTCAAATTGAAATTTTATGATGCAAATAAAGAAATCGTTAAAGATGTACAGCGGGACATTACGAGTTGATGCTGCATTAATTATAAACGTGCACACAAGAAGAAAAAAAAAGCCACTCCAGTGGAAGACTTACTTTTTGAGGAAAGCCGTAGCCAGGGATGCAGTGTTGCCATCGTTGTCATCGCTTTCACTGCTGCTGTCCATGGAGTCACTGCCCCAGTCTTCGTCATCGCTGCTCTCTGATTCTTCATCCTACAGCACAGAAGAGCCAGTCACCACCACGGCTGAGTACTGCCTCAGCCAACCAGCTGATAATTCGACCGACCTGTTACATGCGGACTGGATTCTTTAATCTATAGTAGTGGTTTATTTTTGCCCCACTAGCGAAACTAGATTGCCAAGAAGCTAAACTCACTTTAAAGCCCATTGGCTACCTGGCGAGCTCATAGCAATTTGTACGTCCCCGTTAAAACGTGCTTCTGGTAAAATTGCTGTCTCTTCTTCCTTTTTGTTCTGACGAGCTTTCGTATTTTAAGTGTAGAGAGTTATATCCATGCCATGTCCACTGATGGTGTCGCTAACACTACTATAGTAACCACTTCGAACTAGGAACATTACACGGTGAACACTCGAGAAGAGCGATACACACGGAAACGTTCCAGTGCAGTTAGAGGAAATAGAAGCACTCTTGGAACACCGCTCGAACAATCAGATTCGCGGACAAACGGTCGTATAAAAGGAATTAAACACTTCAGACCATGCAAATAATCGTTTTAACAAGGATTATACTTTATATTAATTCACAAACCAACACAAGGAGTTGGAAAGCAGTCTTTCAGATCTGGAGGTTATGATTTAATATGATTTATTTTTGTTTTTGATGCTCTTTGATTCATTTTCTGCTTTATAAAGTGGCTCACAGCGGTTGCACCCTTGAGGAACTTGCTGGCTTCAGGAGCAGTCTCAGCTGCAGGCTTCTTCTTCATAAAACTCTTTGCTGTGCCGCCTTCTCCTGCTCCCTCTCCGTCGCTGTCCGATGACGAGCCTGCACATCACACACACAAGGAGAAGGTACGTGTTAAATCAGAGTGATCACGATAAAATCACCAACATTAAGCTTGCACTACGTTTCTAGTTGCTCTACGTTTTGCAGACGATCATTTCAGACCAGTGTCTATGTTAACAACACACAGATCCCAGATCCATGACGTACCAGATCCAGCTTCCTCTTTCTCCTCCTCTTCATCAGCAGACTGTTCAGGGTTCTAAAAGGCAAGCAGGAGGAGATCTTAAGAATTCGGTTTCCTTCAGCTTATGAACCTCTTACAGTTAACACACATAAGTACTATGGAAGAGACTAGAGCACAGGACAGAGGAGATTACTGAAAGAAATGAGAGGTAGTCCCTTTGATTTCATTAAGTGCACGCGTGAAATATTCGTGAAATATACTGACCTCCTTGTAGGTGGCGATCTCTGTCTCAAAGTCGCGGTTGTACTTGCGGATCTTCTGGCGCAGCGTGCTCAGAGCTTTGGCGTTGTTCTTGTTCATCTTCTTCTTGCCTTCCTTGTCCTCCCATAGCTGCAACAGCAAAGCACATGCATCTCTTAAACTCTCAAAACGAACGTCACCAAAATGTTCCCAAGGAATATCTGAGAAATTACAGCTGCCTTTGTTGGCTTTTTTATAAAGTGAAGTGTACTTCACACGTACTTGGTTGAGGTAATCCTCCAAGTCGGCTAGCAGGCGGACGTAGAACTGTGGAACTCCTTCTTTATCCACAATTGCTTTGCTCTTGAGGAACGCTCGACACAGCTGCTCAAACTCCTCCAGACACTTGGCCATGTCGCGAATCTTCATGGCGTTGCGGATGGTCTTGATCAAGTTTGTCAGCTCCTCAAACCTAAAGCACAAAAACACAAGGATTAGCTGATTGTTGTGTAATAAAGTAACTTCATCCCTCTAGGTGTCTGTGTACACACACACACACACACACACACACACACACAAACCCATTCTGACCTTTTGTCCTTTGCGCTGCGCACCACTCTTTTGGTGTCTTCTTCATCGTCACTCAGCAACAAGGCTCTGAGAAGGATTTAAAAAAAAAAACAAACAAAAAAAAACACGAATGCTGAAAAGTCCCAGAGAAAAACAACCAGAACCGTGTGTTAGTGTGAAGAATGTGAATGAGTGAATGAACACTGACTGTTTGTTGAAAGTAGTGCCAGTTGCTTTAGGGGTGATCTCATCGGCGGATGAGGACTCTTCCGACTCGCTGTCGGAGCCGGTGGCAAAGAAACGGGACATCACTAAGGCTGTTCACACTGTGGATTTGGGAGTAAAACGATTAACAGTTTATGTTCCCAATGTTCCCAATGACGAACCACTGATCCCCAGTGTTCCCAATGACCAACCACTGATCCCCAATGAGCAGCCACTGACCCCCAATGTACGCAATGAGCAGCCACTAATTCCAATGTCCCCAATGACCAAAATGACTGACCAAACTGGGCCGAAACTTCTGGATGTACTTGGCCAAAAACTGAAACCAAAAATTTATATTTTTACAACCTGTTTTAACAGGGTTTTTTTTGTATAATTGTATTAGTATTAGACTTTGAGTCATTTCATGAGTTTAATGAATCTGAATTGAAAAACTACAAACCAATAAAATGATCACACTAATGTTCAACATAAGTGTTCATTTAAATAAAAGTGCGATCATTTATTGGCTTGTAGCCAAAACAAAAACATTAATTATATTATTCTTCATTCAGTTCTGTGACAAATCGAACAGATTTTTTTTATCCATCCATCCATCCATCTTCAACCGCTTACTCCTTTTCATCCAATTATCCAAATAATGTAAAGTTCAAGAAAACTATAGCTTTTCAAAACAGCAGTCCAGTGATTAACTAGGTCTCTGTTGTTTATGTAAAAGTATTCCGAAATTAATGAAAGCTTATTGTGCAAAACAGCAGCAATAAACTAAAACCAACCTGGAACTGTAAACACCACACATAGCCTCAAGTGTGAGGGAAATGACTCTTACTTTTTAATAAAGTGTGTTCATCCGAGGATTACGCCTAAGAAGGCCATGTCATGTCAGGGAGATCAGTACAGAATGTTTATCTGCTTACAGAGACACAAACATCATCTGTAGAAAGTTCGTCTAAACACCTTCCAAGATCCTAAAACAAAGACTGTTTGAACTGATTCAAACCGCTTCTTATTGGTACACAGAATTATGTCATGCTCTGCATTTCATATCTATAGTACTGGTTCAGCACAAGCACTTCAGAGCGCTCGCATTATTCTATCCTGCTTTATTCTCTCCTGTATTAACCATCTTTCTCTAATAATCCTTTTTACCTTCAGAGGATGAGTCTGAGAGTGTTGTGTAATTTCCACGACAATCAAGGTTTCACCCTGAAGTCTGTATTAACGCGAAGGCGGTTTGCCCTTTATTTTCCAGAGTGAAAGACTGATGCAGCCTTACCACTGACTGCTATGAATCATCAATGATTTAGGATTAGAATTTTACGAAGCTATATTGTGTACTGCTGTCTGTATGAAAGAGAGTCAGTGATTTAGAATTAGAATCCTGTTCAGACTGTAATATTATTAACCTAGCGTTCGGATTACAGGTGGAACTACTGCCCGAGAATAACACACACCTCCAGACCTTCAGGTAACGTCACGTGACGAGTTCTAGCGACATTTTGAGCATGCATGAGATACTTTCCCCTGAAAAGACCTGGGGCGACACTGCACTGGCCAAGTCGATGATATACTGGAAAATAAAATAAAAAACTAAGCATACAGCGAGGGAATCGGTTCATAAACAAGAGGCTGAAATTAATCCAACACTTTCACTGCTACACTCTAGTCTATTCCTGGAATGTGCTAAACTAAGCTAAGCTAAAACTACCGCAGTGTCTGCTCTGAACAACAGCTAAGAATAAACAACACATCGGTTCCTCAGTGGGAAATAAACCAATATTAATAATAATATTATATAAACATGATACCGACTACGCTAAACCACAGATCTGCCGCTAAGATAACTAGCATGCTAGCTAACACACGGCAGACCTGTAATAAGGCGTGACGCCGGCTAACTTCTACTCATTTAATATGAACATCCTCAATGTGAAGACGTTTAAAACTCCACACGCATACTTACCAGTTATCTAATAAAACAAAGGGATTCTTGTGTTCTGCTTTTATAACAATCCGATTTAAAATCCAGATTTGAAAATTGGTCAGCACAAATGATAGCGTGCGTCCGAGCCTTTTTAGCTACTTCCGGCGAGAGAGGAAATGACGTTGGCGAAGCCGGCCAGAGCAACTGCCATCTGGCGTATTGGCGGGTAAACAACGTTTTCTCCAGTCATTCAACCGTTTAAAGATACATATTTCTAGTATAGAAATTATCACTTTAATACACTATGTGGCCAAAACTATGTTTGTGCAGTTTCGCATTCTCTCCATGTCCACATGGGTTTCTTCCCACATCCCATGCCAGTAGTTAGACTGGCTACTCCCCAAGTGAGGAGTGTGTGCTTAATGCCTTATGATGGACTGGTGTCACATCCAAAGTGCACTCCCATCTCATACCCAAGAATCTGAGGCTATCATAAGCACAGGCCCATTAAAACTGGATAGTTGAAGATTAAGAAAAAAATAGTCTTTTTCCAGACTTCATCAGTCCAGTTTGATGAATCTGTGCCCATGATAGCCTTGTCTGACAGGAGCAGAACGTGGTGGTGTTCTGCTGTTAAAGCACATCCACTTCAAAGTGTGCATTCTCATCAAAGCTGTAAAGATTGCTTACTTCAGTTACTGTACACTTCCTGTCAGCTCAAACCAGTCAGACCATTCTCCTCGGACGTCTCGCAACAAGGGCGTTTCAGCCTTCAGACCCTCTGCTCACAGAATGGTTTTCGCACCATTCCATGTAAACTCTAAACTGTTGTGTGAAAACCCTCCAGGAGTTCAAGTTTCTCAAATATTCAACCGTACCATGGGTAAAGTCAGAGACTACACTTATTCTTCATTGTGATGTTTGATGTGAACATGAACTAAAGCTCATGATTTTATGCATTGCACTGCTGCTACGCGATTGGATTGGACTGTTTGGATAACTGCACAAATGAGCAGGTGTTCCCATTAAAGTGGACGGCAAGTGTAAACATTGATTATTAAAACTTTATATACAGACAGCCATGCAACTTCATTCAAATGCATAAAGCAAACACCACAGCATTATGTTCATACAAAAGTACAGTTTATTGTCACAAATAATAATAAAAATCACCATTTCCTCTATTGAGAGAAGTCAGATGGGAGGGGAAAAAAAGCATGTTGCCTAAAACAGTTTGGTTTTGTTCCAATGCTTTCCAGTGTGGCTGCGGATCACTGCAGGGATCGTAGGCCTTCCTTCACAAAAGTCAATCTCTAAGACTAGGGGCTTGAGAGGGGAAGAAAAGATGCTATAACAATGGGCAGTAGTGTCACTTTTGTTTGCCCACACGTTTAAACCAAAGGGTACAGAGGATGAAAATGTTTTAAAAAGGTAACGTGGATTTCCCATAGCTTTCCTAAAAACCAAGAAGGGCTCTTTGAGGATTCTGAAAAACGCCACATCGTCTTTACCTCGATTTCCCTGCTGCTTTCAACTGACCATAGTGCTATTCCCATTGGTTAGAATTGCATACAGCTACAGTAGATTTATGAGAGCAAGTGACTTTACAGCAGTATGAGGAACTACAAAGCCAGTCTCTGTGTTTGTATGTGTAACAGAAGTTCAGGTGACAGTGTGTGGCTAAGAGAGAAAATAATCAGAAAGACAAACAGACAAAAGAAATAAAGAAAAAAAAAAAAAACACAGTAGAAAAAGTCTTTTAAAATAAACAAAAAATAAAACAATTAAGACAGCTGGGCAGGGAAGGGTGGGACAGAGAGGAACACGGGTAAATATATGATGACGCTTCCTGTAAAAGGTGGCGTTTCCTTTCCTATGGTTGCGGCAGGCTCACAGGAAGTAGTCAGCCACCGGCTTTTTAGAAGGAATGCCTCTGGTTTCCTGTGGCGCAGCTTCGAATATAATAAACTCTTTCTGCAGGTGCTCATCCAGCTCCAGGATGGCGGCTACATTCCCACACCTGACAGGGAAGAGAAAAAAACGACGACTTAAATGAAGAAAAAAACAGGATTTCCACCATCACAGTGCTAAGAAAATAAATAAAAATTTAATTTGGCTCCATCAGACGGCCTCAAATTGATGGACTAACAGCAGCCACGGCTCGGAGGTCAGTCTTTTACATCACTGTTTCCCAACCGGGGTGCAGCAGCATCCCGGGGGTGCCGTCTGATGAGAGCAGTGGTGCAGTGTAAAAATCCTTCAAACATTTCTAAAGTGCTATAAATGTGTACAAAACATTTAATATACATGATAAATATCTGAAGTCTGAAAGAGTAATATAATAACATAAGACATACGCGGAACAAAAAAAAAATATTTAAATGCGCTCGCTGTTGTAATATTCTTTGAAACAAAGGGGGCGACTCAGTAATTGTCCTATAAACCAACAGGAAGTAGCTGAGAAGTAGATCGTCATAACCATAGCAACGCTTACAAACAAGGCGTCTCGCATGGAGTTACTGAATGCTGAGGAGGAATTATTTGTTGTTGTTTGTTTTCAGTAAATTTCCCGAAAAACCCACAGTAAGAATCATAAAACCCAGTAAAGCTTGAAATGATCACAAAATACAGCTATAAACATGAGAACATGCATAAAAATAAATTGAACATCTTCGATTTTTAAAATTTTTTACTCATTTCATTCAGATTTTTATTAAACGTGGACTTTTACTTTCATTAAATAGACTTATTATTTATTGTAGGCTCATTTCGTAAATGTTAATTACGAAAGATATAAACAAAGAGGTGGGAGCTTCCTGCAAACGTCACTTCTCACACAAGCAGGTGATATATATATATATATATATATATATATATATATATTCACCCAGCGGTGTAAATGTCTGTGTATAAAGACAGCAGGATGAAGTGTAATCACTGCGTCTGACGGTGTAGTGTAGTGACTGTGTTTATGAGTGAAGATACTGATGAATGAAAACATGTGCACCCCTATAAACTGGTGGAAATATGTGCACTTCTAAATAAGCCCGATTTCCTAACTCCCATCTGTAAGAGCCATTATGTTGTATTCAATATCTGTTGTAATTCCATTGTTCAACACTGGGTGGAGCGTGGGTCTAATTTAGTATATAGTTAGCCAGAGTAGATGTGTAATGGAGGGAAGCACAACAATTTTTCAGGACATGTGCAGGGGGGAAGCAATCTGGTAGGATGCGTGTTTGTGGATTGGAACTGCGAGTTTAAAAGGACATCTACGAGCTTTGTAATTAATAAAGTGGATAAAAGTAGTACTAGATTAGAAGCGTGTCTTGTACGGATCTCATGCGGCAGAAACAACCCAAAAAACCGAAGTCACAAGATGGTCATTTGTCACTAGGACGTCAATGATCTAGTCTGGGTTCATTTTGTGTAGAACAGAGTCCAATAACTCTGTCAGCATGAAATCCTTTTAAAATGACAAAAGCTTTTAGTTCCGAGTGCCTTCAGTACAGAGTATGAACAGACAAGAGCGCATTTCCTCATTTGAATCAGCCTAATATACTCACGAAACATCCCTTTTCATGCAAAGAACTGGTCCTGAAAATAGAACTTGTCTGTCTAAGTCAGCAAAAGTCTGAAAAGCAAACATGTATATAGAGTTGCTTTCCACCGAGTCGCTCTCTCAAATGAGGAAACAGCTAAAAATACGAAACGTTACAGGTTGTGTTACAGGAGTTAAAGAAAAGTCTTTACAGCACAATAGAACATTTTCCATCATTCCGTCCTTTTATCATTAAAGATAATATAGTAATCATAATGCTTAGGGACGCACCGGAATTAAAGCCGAAAATGGCATTTTCAGTTTTATGGCCAAAAGAGAGAGGGGGGGGAGAAGGGGGGGAAAAAAAAAAAAAAACTTTTTACATGCCTCGGTGCTTATCGTTGCACTGCAACATTTACTAGATCTGCGATTTAAAAAACATTACTTTGACGCGGAGAAAAAGCAGCGTGAACAGGAAATGATGCAGGCGGAGCTGGAGAAATGCATCTGCTAAAGGATTGGCGCGCAGCACAGAGTAAAGTATGCCAGAGAAACGGGTGTGTAGAAGTGATAAGGGACAGACTCCAACACTTTCTGACATGTCTGACGAGATTCTGCAGGAAAGCGCCCAGACCCACAGCAGTGCCACAACAAGCACAGCCACGCTTTCCATTGCTTCCACTCAGGTATTAATCTGCCCCGGGCACCAGCTCTCCAGCCAGGAAGCCGAGCCAATTCTGTTCTTGAAGAGAAACCTGCCACGTTTGTTTAAACAGAAAGCAGTCTGATTCGCTATCGTGTATTGTAACTAAATAAACTCGTGTAGCCCTGCAAAACTGTTCTTGGGTTGAGGCTTAAAAATAACAAAAAAAATAAAAAATAAAATAAAATAAAAAATACACAGACACACACACACACAACATGCTGATTAGAAATGTAATAAATGATAAACAAGAGTCTTACTAAATGTCCGCCGCATTTCAGCTTTAGTAAGCCCTTGCATGGGAAGATTATAAGTTTCGCTGATGGGTGCGAGAGAAACATAATCATCATCATCATCGGCCTCTGGAATTAGGTGAGAAGAAATTAACCGATGTGTGATACAACGATCCAGACAATGACTCCTCTGACACAGGGAATGATACAGCATCCAAACAGAGCCAATATTCTCACCAATATCTATCTAAAAACAATCACGTCCTTCCAACATCCAAATACTGTATCGGACCATCCCCAATTACTGGGGTCATCATATCCAGAGTTGGCCACTAAATTCCACCCAAGTACAAGATCTCCCACCAACACTGGATGCAGTAGC
Organism: Noturus placidus; assembly: GCA_022414735.1. Classification (NCBI taxonomy): domain Eukaryota; kingdom Metazoa; phylum Chordata; class Actinopteri; order Siluriformes; family Ictaluridae; genus Noturus; species Noturus placidus. The sequence goes on from JAFFST010052312.1 coordinate 81,827, forward strand.
AATCACTTCAGTATTTGTAATGTTACAGACATTGGGTTCCAGGAGTTCAAGAAAAAAAAAAGATTAAGTTTCTTACATTCAGAAACTGGTATTCTGGGTGCAGGCCCCCTCTCTTCCATGGTGCCACTTAGAAGCACAGTCTTGTATTTTGACCTCCCTCCCTGCTCTGGTGTTCTCCTCACTTCCAATAGCCCTTTCACAATACACAAATAATCCTATAGTATGTACCTCCCTGAAAATTTTCTACCACTTTCGCAGTCATTTTAAATCTATCTCTGCCTCAATCGGGGCACCTATATGTAATGACCACCTCTTTCCCCCTCCTTTATAGACTCCACATTCTTTGGGAACAGAAGGGTCTGAAACGCTTTGAGGATCTTTTCATCAACGATGTGTTTGCAAATTTTTCTGAATTATCCTCATCATTCAGCCTGCCTCTGTCTCACCTTTTCCATTTCTTTCAAATTAATCACTGTGTCTCCTCCCTATTCACAGGGTTTCCCTCCTTACCTATAAAATCTGCATGGGAAGAGGTGTTCAAGCTGAATCCTCGTAAAAGGGGCATTACTTCACAGGTATATGCAACGATTTAGTCTCAGGACGATTCTTACAATGTTAAAACCATTAGTGCCTGGGAGGAGGAATTGGGTCTGGAGCTTGAGGACAGAGTGTTAGATAATATATGGACCACCATGTCCTGTGCTAGACTTAGTTTCATACAATTTAAAGTGGTCCATAGAGCTCACCTCTCTAGGAGTAAACTATCTAAAATATATCCCAATGTTCCCGACATGTGTGAGAAATGTAAATTTTCACCGTGTAACCCGAGTCATATGTTTGCACTCTGTCCCAAACTACAGAACTTTTGGAACTCCTTTATAAGGACTATGTCTGACATTCTGAGAATCAATTTGAAGGTCTTTCCTCTAATTGCCATCTTTGATGTCCCATCTCAGTGTCAGCCTCTGAACCTTAGACAAGCTAGCCTTTGCATCGTTGCTTGCTCGGCGCAGAATATTGTTGTCTTGGACCTCTCCGCAACCCCCCTCTATATCAGTCTGGCTTAAAGATCTAATGTTCTTTTTGAAGCTGGAAAAAATCAAGTATAACATCAGAGGTAGCGGAGATTCATTTTTTGGAAAATGGCAACAGTTTATTACCTACTTCAAGGATGTACGCTCCCTGGAGGTAGATTAAGGAGAGGTGGACGGTCAAAACTATCCATCTTACCCCCCCTTTTTTTAAAATTTTTTATTTCTTTCTTTTCTTTTATTCTGTATGGATTTATGAAAATAATACGCAACATATGTAATTGAATTACATGTACATGAGTCATAAATAAACGAATCATATGTAAACATTTCTGGGTGGGGTGGGAGGGGCTATTATTGGGGTAAAAAAATATTGATTCTGTATTGATATATTCTGTTGTACTCTGAAAAGTGTATGAGAATCAATAAAAATATGAATAATAAAAAAAAAAAGTTTCTTACAACCTACAGCCCAATATCAAATCTGTGGAAATGGTGCACTCAATTCGAAACTAATGACTGTTTCGACGTCCACATCAAGATAAATATGGACCTAATACAATTTGAGGGTGTATGAAAATGACCACTTGTTCTCGAAGACTTCCTGAGTTAAGAAACAAATAAATGGAAATGCCTGTATGTTCTTGAGCATGTACACACACACTTACCTATAGCAGTAGTTGGGTGCAGACCACACAGTGAGCACGGTTTCGTTGAAGTGCCACTTGTAGCCCTCCATGACGAGCTGGTGGGCTCGACAGATCATATCTATGTCATTAGCGGCGTTGAACTGGGCCACGACATCGCTGCCGAACAGGTATCCTGCTCCTCTTGGGCTCACTCCCCAGCCTGTGGTGTCTGCACACAAAACAAATCATCGTTTACACGCCTCATGCAGAATTTACACCGCCCGTAAACATCTGCACAGACTGATCCAACCTAGCTTTAATTCAAGCATCACCACCACCCACCACCATCCTTTAATCTTACGACTCTGTTACGTGAAGAATAAAACACTTGAGGCATGCTGTTAAAGGAAGAGGGTGGTGTAATGTCGCAATGTTACCGTTACCACCCTTACATTTATAATATTTCCAATAACTGCCTGAGATCCCCCAGAGTTTTATTCCACAGCTATTTTTCCAATGATTACATTTTTATATTGAATTGTTTTTATCCATTTATAGTTCCATTTAATCTCGTGGAACATCCAGAAGACTAGTTCTTGGTATTGTTTACATTATAGCAGCAATAAACAGTTGTTCCTTTTTTCACCCCTCCAAGTTAAGAAGCTAAAAAAAAAAATCAAACAGCTTCTCATGTTACAGGAAACATAAAGTCCTCCGCTTTACAAAGTGCCGACACTAGAGACTCCTTCCATAAATGCTTCCATCTCATTGTTACTGTAGAAGCTTTAGTGTACAACAGTGAGCGCACTGATCTAAACCTGTGATTTGGCTTTCAGCCGGCACTACTGTCAGGGCTGCAGCTGTAGAAAATTTCATCAACATCATCTGACCAGTCAGGAATTCAACAGTGCCGAAATATAGACTAAATTTAAAGTACAAAAAAAAAAAATATATATATATATATATATTCAGGATATCAATACAGCGGTGGATTACTCAAATGGATGAAAGATCTTGGGGTATCATTCTGTCTCAGTCCTATTCATAACACGTTCTAAAAAAAAACCAAAAAAACAAAAAAAAAAAAAAAAACACAAACACAAATAACTGTCTTCACATGCTTAATTGTAGTTTTTCCTTCGTTACCAGTGAGCACATAAATGTCTGAAATGCAACAGAGTGGGATAAAAGAATCTGGCAATTGAATCTATGTAACCCAAGTTGTTGTGAATCTCATGTGTTACCTTCAGGGTCCGACCACAGCAGGTCGCACATCGGCCCGTCGTGCGGCACTTCCTGTTTCCTATCGATGGTTCGGATTTGGTCCAAAGTCTGGATAGAGGGCGAGAGGCCTCCGTGCACACAGAAAATCTGCAGAGCAAAACGGGACCACAAAATGATCTGTATCAGATTTTAACCAATGATCTAAATTCTTAAAACCGAGTTACAGACATCAAACAAGCATAGTAACTGACTTGTAAAGATAAACGAACGCTAAATATTGTGCACAGGTTAGCCGCTTTTTAGAACGATTCTTTATAAGTTGTACACTTGAACTCTCCACACTGTAACAAACACTATTTGCATATAGACAACATTTATACACCAAAGCAAACACAATAAATAAAGGTGAGAGCTGGTGGTTAAGAGCACTGCAGTGCATAGTGGAAAATAAGCTAGTCATGCTTTCCTGTAAAAGAACCGTTGTGTTTCAGAATGTGTCTGTAAGAAGAAAATGGCTGTGCTTGTGGTGTTTCAGTAGGGTGCGTTTAGTCCGACGCGTTTGAGAAACACAAACTAGAGCTGTGCGGTTTTATATGCAATAACTGAGCCATTTCATAATACAACACCAACTACACACACACAGACACCCCCCTGCATAGTGATGTTCAGTTCAAATGCACATACAGTGAGCTCCTACTGCTATGGTGTTCAAACTGAGAATGTTTCAGAGGCAACGTTAGTCAACAGTTATCGAACAATATTAATTACTAAAGCTTCTGCTGTCGAGACCAAACTAAGACTTTATTATAATATACACGCAATCAAGCCTTCTGCAAATGACACCGGTCTAAGACACGACGACTGAATGTGTTTAAACTAAGAACATTTTTCATCCGTTCACGTCGTGGTCCCTGATGTGGGTAACATTACATCACCAACGTTAGGGTAACCTGATTTTGGTGTTCCAAAAAAGGACACCCCCCTCCCCCACAGGTCTTTAAAGTGTTCAAAACAGTGAATGCAGATTTTTTTACATACACATTACCACCACCATTGTTTTGAATAAAATAAAATATTAGATGCCACGAGTGTACCTTCTGCCATCATTTACCCATTTGAATGGCCAATGGAAGATGAAGCAATGTGATAACGTGATATTAACAATGACCGTATATGGCCATGGGCATTGTTTCAACTCAGGACAGATGTCATTTGCTGCTATTGTCAAGCGACTGTTTGACGCTGTACACAACAGCACTTCACCTTCACGCGCTCGCTGAGAGAAGGCTAACGGTGGAGAGGCAGGAATTTGGTCAATAGTTGCTGCAAGCCTTTTATGATCGAGCAATTGGTGTGCGAGAAGGCGGGAATTACAGAGAGGGGTTAATTCAATGCAAACATGCACGCACACACACACTGCAGCATTAGACCATAAGCACATCATAACGAAACGATGAAAACAAAATGTAATCCTGATAATATTCCCATGTTTTACAAAATGTACCTGTAATCTGATTACTTCGTTTTTTGATGTAACGGATTACAGTAGCCAGTTTTTTGTATCTAGATTACGTAACGCCGATACATTATTCCGTTATTCCCCAAGACTGATCATGGCTAACCCTGCGCTCTGACCCGAACGTCCTAACAAGCTGGGATATACGAAGAGAAGAATTTCACCGTACTGTAAATGTGAAAAATAATTCTTCTTCTAAATACATATTCACCCAAATTATAAAAAACAAAAAGCAAAACAAAGAAAGCTTTTCTTTGTACGAGACTGACCTTGCCGTCAATGATGGCCGACAGGGAGAGGTAGTCGAAGATCTCGGTGCAGTACCTCCACACTGTGACAGAGCCGTACTTCCTTAAGCACTCATCATAGAAGCCGTACACCTGCGTGATCTGTCTGGACTCGTGGTTGCCTCGGATCAGCGTGATTCTGTCAGGGTAGCGCACCTGACGTGGACCAGGACAAACTTTAGTTTTTCATTAATCCTAGTCGAATTTGATCTCACTCTCCCAGCCTACACTATGGTCGGAGAACACTAATTCACTGATCATTTTCCTTTAATAATTGTGCAATGCTTTGCATGAACCACTGGCAGCCCCTTCAGAAATAACCCTGGCCCTCAAAGCTGCTCAGCTCTACGATCACATGTACCCCTACTGCACGTTAATGGATAAAAGCGTACGCACAAACACATCTGTACTAAACAAACTATAAGAACAACAGCAAGAAACCAATTACAAACCTTAAGAGCCAGGAGCAAAAGGAAAGTCTCGACACTGTAAAACCCTCGGTCCACAAAGTCTCCCATAAACAGGTAGTTCGTCTCTGGAACATCGCCTCCCACCTGAACAGAAAACAAGTCCATTTAAACATGCTTTTAAATTATATTGTGTGTGTGGTTATTTTTTACTGAATTACTGTATGTTGGACTCTGCTCTATTCAGGCTCATTTATAATTTAATATGAATATTAATCAACCAGAGTGCAATGAAGAGGACGGTCTTTCGGGTTGTTTTTTTTTTTATTTATAGTTCTCACAAAAATGATTTATTTAAAGAATGTTTCCAAACTGGCCAATATGATGTACTTTTAAACCCAGTAAAGTGTAACTGAACACAGTAGATGTGCAAGACTCACTCGGAATAACTCCTTCAGGTCGTAAAACTGTCCGTGAATATCACCGCACACCTGAGGGGGGAGGGGAAGAAAAATTATGATACTCCATCAATCTGCATGTTAATACACATACAATAAGAAAAGTTTTTCACAATAAATAAATAAATAATTGAGCACATACAGCCATCATGGTCTGTTAAATAAATTAATTAATTAATAAAAGTCTGAGTGCCTTAGAGTTTTCTAATACACTGGTAATTGGGAAGTAAATAATAAAAAAAATGTATTAAACAAGATCAAAATGTTCACTTACTCTTGGAAAACGTGTATAATCTTATGGATTTAAATCTTGTTTAAGCGCTCAAAAAGTATCAAGCATGCTTCATTCAGTGAACAGGAAAATCATGCAAATGTAACTCGCATTTAAATGTCATTGATATTTACTCCAATCAGGTCGAGCCGGTTCTGTGGGTTCGTGAAATGCTCTTATCGGCCATAAGCCACGATCAGATTGCAGCTGATTTTACGGAGCGTGTATTTATTGTGTACGCGTCATGACTGAACGATGATGCTGAGAAAAGCTTTGAAAAACCAGCGTCTAGAAATGCTCTATGAAGACATGAACAGCAGCAGCCCTTTTTCTCGTCATGATAGTAATCATCTTTCTCCAATCCATCGTCTGAAACCGCACAATCTATCTCTGACCTGAAACAAATGTCTTCTCAACACAAATCTGAGGTTTTGTATGCTATTTCTCCAGCATGAGAGCACGGTTCTAGGAAAATAACCGACAACAGGGTGGTGCGATGTGGCCTGATGCAAAGCAGAGTTACTGCTACGGTGTTTTTATTCCTGTTATTATTACAGCAGTAAATAATCAGCTTATAGTCGCACTTCATGTTGTACAAAAGTTATTTCCTGCTAATAAACAGACGTTCCAGCACAAGTGAAAAACTAATGTCACATTACTAAGAAACCTGAAACCACGGTCACCTTCCATTGGAGACTCAATCCAATAACGTCAACTAAACATCTTCAGCACGATAATGATTGTAGGTTTTTTCTTTATTAAATAACTGAGCATTTGAAAAGTTAGTCTATTATTAGGTAGAGCGGGTTGTCCAGAGGGTTAGCGGTTCAATTCCCGGCTCACGTGACTCCACATGCTGAAGTGTGCTTGGGCAAGACACTGAACCCCAAGTTGCTCCTGATGGCAACTTAGTGCCTTGCATGGCAGCTCTGCCACCATTGGTGTGCGAGTGTGTGTGTGTGAGAATGGGTGAATGAGACAGTGTAAAGCACTTTGGATAAAAAAGTGCTATAGAAGAGCACCCTTTACCATTTACTAGAGTAGCTCATGCAGTGTGCTTGAGTGAAACAATGACGCCTTCGACCGACGATACGACAGTGCTGTGGTATAAACGTAGTCAGACATTTCCATAGACCTTTCCATAAAAGGTACGACAGTGCGCAATACTTTATACAGCATTCGACTACAGGTCTGACTCAGAAGTCCAACTCGGGAACTCGGGAGTTCAGCAAGTGATGGTAAAAATCAATATGACCACTCACACAGCATCAACAGTAAACAAAGTCATGTAAACAAAGTATTTCTCGAAGACAAGTCAAGCCAGCCATTTTTTTTAGAATGTGGGCAGCAAAAAATACACTGAGGAAGGGGATATCCACCCAGTTCCACAAACGAGCTCACAGACGCCCATGATTGGCTTGTCCCGTTGTGACTCACTGGCGAATGCATCTCTATGTTACACAGAAGTGTAGGAGAATGGGTTAGGGCATGAGAAAACTGCGATTTGATTCGCCAGCAGGAGAAAACAATACTTTCAAACTCTGAGCACAGAGAACAACAAAAAAATAAAAAACATTTCAGTAATCCAATTGACTCCCACGAATCATTAAATTTCCAATGAGTCATTTAATTACAGTGATTCCATTTACTTACTGTGACTGGAGAGTCCACCCTCTGTACATTACTCTCTTCTACAAGAATCTCTCTAGAACACAAACAGATAAAAACAAACACACTGCAATTAGGAGGGAAATACATGCAAATACGACACGCATGAGGACCATACTCTTTCTCTCATGCTAGTCTAGATAAATGAACTGCTTCAGATATCGCTGTTGTGGTCTACAGTGTTACATCGGTACTGAGCCATCATTAGTCAGAAGGTCTTTCTGTGACATGGCTGTTGTTTATTACCTGGCTTTGGCACACAGAGCCTTGACCTCGTTCTCCTTGATGAGCTCACATCTCCTCAGCTGGTCGATCTGTCGGTCCAGATCACTGATGTCACCCATGGTGAAGCGCACACAGCTGGCTGAACCGTTTCTCCCACGACACACACACACACGGAAACTATTCTGTAGATGGGTGGAAGGGATCCTGACGGTATACACACCTGCGGAATAGAGAATAAAACCATACTACACTTAATGAGCATTTTATTCTGTAAATCTGTGTGTTAGTTTAGTATGCAGGTCATTTCAAAAGGTATGAAAATACTAAATATAATATCGAGCGCATCAGACACGGCAGTGGAGCTGGGGGGGGGGGGATTCTACACCGTGTAGGTGCACAATTACGCTTGGACAAGATGTGCCAATTGTCCTATTGTCTACTTGAACAGGGACGACAGGAGCAATGAGGAGACACTGCGTGTAAATGTGGTTGTGTTTTTGTACGCCCTGAGGCAAGACATTATTAGATGAGTGCTTGGTTATTTCTCGGCTGAATAATAAAAGCAATGATTTTTTTTAAAAAAAAAGCTCAATTTTGCTTCAGTCAGTACGTTCACATGGGCAACAATCCGATATTAACTTGATTAAGACCTAATTATAGTAGCACTACTTGCATTGTTCTCTGCTTCATATCGCTTTGCTTGTATTTTTCTCCTTTGTAAGTCACTTTGGATAAAAGAGTCTGCTAAATGAATAAATGTAAGACGATAGTCTGATTAAGAATCTACCATGTAAACAGCAATTTCTGATTACCTTAATCCGATTAAAGGCATACTCGAAGTAAAAACAAAACGAATTAAGACATGGAGTGCTCCTGTTTTAGTCGTGTCATCGACGTTAATTGTTGACGACGCTTACACGGACAGCAGTAATCTAATGATTGACCTGTGTTTAGAATACTCCCTTCATGCTCAGGTTTGACATGTTAAAGAACATAGCGTGATTAACGGCACACATCGTTATGCCACGATGTCCCTCCAGAATTTCAGGTATCGACATACCGTCTTCGTTATGGTACCGTATACAGTTTTGGGTGTTTTCATTTTTAATTTTACGTTAATTATCTATTACGCTATACGTGCTAATTTATACATGAAATATGTGTATTTCTCCTACTATATAGTAGTTAAGTATGTCGTTCGGGACGCAACCGTGCTCTCGTTTGCCGTAAAACGGTTGAGCGCCGCCGTGTGTGTATGTGTCCTATCACAGAATGCGGTAAAAACTCCATGACGTTAATAGTGTGATTAAGGTGTGTACATGTCTGTAACACACGTCGATAATACGACTAAAACAGGAATAATCCACACGTCTTAATTCCATTTGTGTTTACTTCGAGTACGACTAATCAGATTAAGATCATCAATAATGAATAGCTGCGTTTACATGGACAGCAATAATCCACTCTTAACCCGATTAAGACCATACTCTGATTAAGAAACTACCATATAAACAGCAATTTTTTTACTTGCTTTAAATCTAATTAAGGTCATACTCCAAATTACGCAATAATTGACTTAAGACAGGTGGAGTAGTCCTGTTTTAGTCGTATTATGGACGTGTATTACAGACATGTAAACACCTTAATCACATTATGAACGTCGTGTGAGAATTTTCACCGCATTTTGCAACAGGACACGATCTCACATGGCAGTTTTACAGCGAACAAGAGAGTTCGGCTGCGTCCCAAATCGCATACTTTCCAACTATAGGCCTGTAGTGGGGAAAAATACATGCATCTCGTCTACTATATAGACGGTAAGTACGCGTTTTGAGACACAGCGGACGGCTTCAAGCAGTCGTCTATTAGCACGTACAGCATGACAAATAATTAACTGCACTTAAAGCGTTCGTAAAATAAATAAATTTAATAAAAACACCCAAAACTGTATACGTATGTTGATACGTGAAATTCTGTAGTGACGCTGGACGGCGTGGTGCGGTGACAATGATATATGATGTAAAACATGAACATGACAGGAGTATTCTAAAAGTGACTCATGTAAACACCATCCATCCATCCATCCATCTTCAACCGCTTACTCCTTTTCAGGGTCACGGGGGAACCTGGAGCCAGGGAGCATCGGGCACAAGGCGGGGTACACCCTGGACAGGGTGCCAGTCCATCACAGGGCACAATCACATACACACTCATGTAAACACCTTAATCACATTATTATCTTAATCAGAGTAAGGTCAGTAATAAGATTACTGCTGTCCATGTAAACCTAGTCAATGTTTACATGCTAGGTTCTTAATTAGAGTATCGTCTTAATATCGGATTATTCTTGTCAATGTAAACGTGTCCGTGTCCCCTCCAGGGGAAATATTTTAAACCTAATATTAAAAGTCTACATTTCTATTTTTGCTTTATTAAGCATGAAATCTCGTTTGCATAAAAGGTACATTTCTGAAAACGTTACTGTAAAAATAAATAAATAAATAAATGAAGTAAAACCATAACTGACATGTAGTGTCCTGCATTAAATGAAACGGAATCGACTTTCAGATAATATTCATTAAACAACTCCCACACAGGTTTAAATTACACACAGACACACACACAACTTATAATCACCTGGTACTAATGTTTGAAAGAAAAAAAAAACTCTTAATGTAATGAGAAAGTGTTTATCAGTGACCCAGTTAGTTCTGTGAGAAACCAGTTCAACCAGCAGAACCAAACTAATAGTGACGCAACACTAATAATTAGCATGATCGCTTAGCTTAGCATAGCAAACTCATAGAGTGGAGCTCAGATACGCGTTCGTTATAGTTTCAAACATACTACATTATTATTATTATTATTATTATTATTAATTTTTAAATTACTCATGGGGATGCTAGCCCGGCTGTGCGATGCTAGCCCGGCTGCTCTGAGCACCAGCCTTCTCAGTTAAGTTATCTTAACTAACCAACGCGACAGGTTAAGGACACAATGCTAACAGGTTTTCACAGCTATCAAGCGTCAAAATACACTCTTCTGGATTGTTCTACACGACCCGCGGATTTCCTGCGAACCCGAAGAGATGGCGTGGTAATAGGAATTGAGCATTAAAATATCGGTTATAATGAGGCTTAGCTTAGCTTAGCTTTAGCGTTGATGGGCCTGGGACATTTTTACGACAGCGATTCCTCGGCTAAAACCGACAACAGCGTGACGCTGAGCTCAACACATTTATGACGAATGGATTCAAAGTGGTTGTTTAAATTACCTGAACCACTTCAGTCGGATTCAGACGGAGTTCGGAGAACCCGAGGAAACTTCTCTCGTGCGAGTCGTTTTCTTTCACCCGGTTCACCGTTCTTTTTTTTTTTTTTTCCTTCTCATTCGCCACCATCTACCGGCGTCTAGCTCCGCCCCTTTCCCCGTCATCATCATCCCGCCATGACGCCATCCCAAACAGCGCCTTAGTGGACATGTAGTGCATTAAAATAGGGTACAAAATCCATGACATCATACACTATGTAACGCTTTAAATTAGGGGATTGAAAGGCATTTTGAATACAGACCTTGTGTCTCGCTTACTTGATGAATCTCTCGCCGCCTAAAAGTTAGTGAAGATAACTGACTCGTTTCAGTGAGTCGGATCATTTGGTTCGGCTCACCATTAAGAGTCGACGCTTTCGGCTCATCACCTGTTTTTTGTTTTTGTTTGTTTTTGTTTGTTTGTTTTTTATCTAAAGCGGACAAACTCGATTGCTGTCTTTTGTTTATCTATGGATTAACTTGTTTAATCAAATCCTTTACTACCTTCTAAATGACAAAATAACTTTCTTAAATTGATCTATTTAAAACGATTTAAAAATCAATTTAAACAATTGTTATGCCGCTTCAAACACACAGCTCGAGTCTTTTCACGCCTCGCCATTCAAGAACAAATCTGATATTGAAAACAGTAGTTAGAGTTTATTTACACAACATATATTTAAAATAATAATAATAATAATAAAATTCATTTTTTAAAATTCCAAACGACTCAATTGCGAGTCGGCTCTCAACGTTGATTCCAAGGAACCGACTCGTTCCAGAACGACACATCACTCCAAAAAGCCAGCAAACCAGTTTATAGTACTGTATAGCGCAGGGGTCGGCAACCCGCGGCTCTTTCATCCTTCTGATGCGGCTCTGTCACGTCTCGTGACGGCGGAGAATGAGGTAGGACGCAATTGCAGTGCGAACCGTGCTTTATTTACAAACAGTGTCAAACAGTGTAATCTCAAACGTAAATCCAACAGAGGTAATCCAGAGACAGGCGAGGGTCAGGCGATCAGCAAACAAC
>JAFFST010052312.1:95166-107377 GCA_022414735.1 Noturus placidus
TTTTTTGGGGGGGGGGGGGATGATTTGCATAAACACAAACTGTAGCCTGATTCTCAGCAGTAATGTCTAATTTTGTCTCAGTATGTAGTATTTTACATACGGGTGATAAATTAAAAGTGGAAAAACATAGGCTCTGTTATGCTATGAGGGCACAGAATTTTTTTTGTGCCAATGTTGTGAAAGGTTGTCCCCTTAGATGGAAGGTTGACTACAAATCAGTACAAACTCTTCTGACTCATCGCCTTTATCCTATGATAAAACATTTCTATCCTGATGGGAGTGGTCTCTTCCATTAATGACTCCGCCCCCACCCACAGGACACCAGCGATCCTGAAACGGTTTAATGAGAGTGACAATTATGTAACTCATACACTATGTCCTTGCAGTCAGATTTTGTACCCGAGATGTGTCGAATCAACGCCAAGGTGCACTGAACCTGTTCTGGTGGCTTGTTGTGTCCCAACACCTTACTAACTCACTATGTTGGTTTTTATTCAAATTGTCACCCATCTATACATAATAAAATAGACAGCTGTACCCAGGTTGTCTTGGTGGTGTCCATTTTGGTTTATGAGGCATTGTCTCTTGCTTGACGTTATCATCTGCTGTCTGTGAGCCTGAGTCGGATTTCTGCATGATAAACAGTAGGTACTCTTGTTATAATCTACCACTTATTATTATCTAGTAATTCAAATCCAGTAATATACTAACATTAATTACAACAGTCTAATTACTGTTTGTGAACATGCCATACATACGTTAAGTTGAAATATCAGGTTTTGCTTTTTATGTTTTATGCCTGTACCTGTGATGTTACACTCTCGGAATCCTCCCCATCTCTTATTTTTCTTCCAGCTTCAGTTTTTCTCAGTGCAGGGAAACCAGCAGCCAGACCTCAACAACAAAACGAGAGGAAGTCAATATTTCAGAACACCAAAATATACATGCATACCCCCCCACAACTAATATATATATATATATATATATATATATATATATATATATATATATATATATATATATAGTATATGCCTTATTATAATCACGCTGATATGATCAGATATGATATGATGTCCTCAGTAACATATGCAAATGCACAATGATGTAGTAATTTTCTAAAACATCTGGACATTTTAATGAAATTAAATTTGATTGTATAGATCTTTTAACAAGAGGCATTATAAAAAAACACAGATGTGGAAATAGACACCTAATGAGCAAGTTAGAGGAAACAGTGGCAAGAAAAAACTCTCTGAGATAACACGAAGAGGGAAAAAAATCTTGCGTGGAACCAGACTCAAAAGAGAACCCATCCTTGTCTGGGTAACATTGACAGAGGGATTAGTATACATTACTCTTCTACAATTCTATATGTAGTCACACATTTTTAAGTGTGTTAAAAGGATGTATGGTTTGAGCAGATTGTGTATAATAGTCCTGGAATATGTAATCAGCCAATCGTGTGGCTGCAGTACAATGCATACAATCAAGCTGAGACACAATATGTTAATGTTCAGATCGAACATCAGAATTGGGGGGAAATGTGATCTCCGTGACTTTAACTGTGGCATGGATCTTAGAGCCAGACTGGCTGGTTTGAGTATTTCAGGAACTGCCGATCTCCTGGGATTTTAAAAATGCGACAATCCGTAGAGTTTACATAGAATGGTGCCCAACACAAAACAAAAAAAAAATATAGTGTCAACAGCAGTTTTGCAAGCAGAAATGCCTTAGAGGAGAATTAGAAGCGGTTAGAGGAGAATGGCAAAACTGGTTCAAGCTGATAAACTATAGTACACACTGGGTTCTTCTCCTGACAGCCATGACAGGAAGTCTGCATTGTGAACAGGATCATCAAAATTGTGGACCACTAGAATAAAAAGGCCTGGTCTGTCCAGTTTCAAGCCAGGTGGTCCTATTAAAATGACCAATCAGTGTTTGTCTTACAAGGTTTCTTATCTTTGGTTGTGCTGGCACTTTATTATAAGTTACTCCCTTTGACTTGCAAGACAGTATTATCCATAGTGTGTAGAACGTATGATTATGAGCACTTGTACTAATTTTCATGTTTTATTTATTTATTTTTTTAAATTAAATGTCTCCATCCATCCATCCATCTTCAACCGCTTACTCCTTTTCAGGGTCACGGGAGAACCTGGAGCCTATCCCAGGGAGCATCGGGCACAAGGCGGGGTACACCCTGGACAGGGTGTAATTTATTAAATTAAATTCAGCATCAATGTGTTTTGAGTTAGTTTCTGGTCAATCAGTAGTATCAAAACACTTCAAAAGCTTTGTGCTTGGACTGGACATAGTCACTTGTAAGTCTTTGTAATAATAATAATAATAATAATAATAATAATAATAATAATAATAATAAGCCTTACTCTTGATTTATCAACTCACCAGGGAGTTTGAATCCAATCACCCCTTTTGGTACTGATGCACCTTCTATTTGACTCTTTTTTAGAAAGCTGGGCTGTGAAGGATGAGGAGGAGTCAAGGGCTCTATGGAAGCCATGTTTATAAGCATACGAGGGTCTTTAGGGGGTCGAACAAGAGGGTTTTTCACAGCGATCTTCGACTTCTGGACTGTAAAGTCTAAGGATGAAGCCTACAATAGTGTAATAAAAATAACAGCAGTCACCTCAAGCATGAATTCCAGAAACGATCAATACATATTTCTCCAAGTGCATTAATCGGTATTTTACCTGTGGTGGAAGTAAAAAATCTTTTATTACAGATGGTTTATCTGTGTCATTGTCTCCTGACATCTTCTCAAGCCCTCTCTTCAGTCCAGGTCTGCCTTTTTCTTCCACATCTTCCTTACTGTCTACTGTCGATTTTTCATGTTCTTTGCTAATTTCTAGATGACACGTATCCATTTCTTCCTCTGTGATAGGTTCTTCCATTTTTTTCACGGATTCCATCTGCCCTGCTGTTGCAAATACCATGGTTTCAATATCTGTTATTTCACATTCCCATATGTCCTTCAGTAATTCCACGTTCACGTTGCTCTCGGACGTTTCCTTAAGGCCTTCAAGTTCACGTTTATGCTCTTTTCTTTCATGAGCCTCCATTCCTCTCAATAGTTCCCTCTCACGATCCTCTGATTCCTTTGTCAGTCCACTGATTATTTCCTCCACGACTCCCGAACAGAATGCGACATCTTTAATTTCATCGGATAATTCCGTCTCCGCCTCATAAGTCTTCTCTTTTTCTTCTGTATCTTTCTGTGAGTCCTTCTGCATCTCCAATGTTTCCTGGCCTGCATCCCTCTCCGGTAAGTACAAAGCGTCTGAGAGTCCAATCTGAAGTCTATGTGATGAAGCTTCAGCAGCTGAGTCTTGCACCGTGCACACATCCTGATCGATCTGATCCTCTAAGGGTGTCTCATCGAGATTTGACTTACCACAAGTGTTCTCTACCAGAGAAATATCACGTTTGGGTTGAGCGTGCTTACGTTTCAGTTCGCCACTGCTCATTTCTTCTACTTCACTGAGTGTTTCAAACACTTCAGCGGTCTGTTCAGGAGAGCTGGACTTTGCTTCCATCTTACGTTCAGCTTCACTGGAGAACTCATCCAGTTCCTGCAGTGAAGAACTTTGCAATTCATCAGCAGACTCAACTGCAGTTTCATCTAATTGCATGAGAGGAACTGACATTATTTCAGTAATTGGTGCTTCCAGTAAACTCAATTCGTTTATTCTTCGTTTATCAGCTGATTCTTCTAGCCAAGACCCTTGTTGAAGGAAACACTGGCCATCTTTTCTATCTATGGCCTGAACATGAAAGCTAGTCTCTCTCTCAGCTGATTTCTTCACATCCACTATAGCAACTTCTGCTTTGAATTTTGATGTGGTTTCCATTTGGTTTCCGGTCTTTGTTTCTGGTCGTCTAATGGCACCCTCAACATCTTGTTTAGTCATTACCTCTCGTCGTTGTGATGCATGGTGATCGTCAACTGTATCATCTAACTGCCTGAGATCTACATTCAGGGCCTCATCTGATGTCCCTTTTTGCTCTTTACTCTGTTCTACCTGCTGTAATTTCATTTTAGCAACCGAATTATTGTCCTCATCTTCAAACCTCCTGCAGGGCTTAGACAATTTTTTGTACATTTCTGCATTGTCTATCTGAGCTGCCTCCAATCGTGAGCATTCAGTCTCTACATTTCTATCAATAACGTCAATGTGAACGAAGGTTTCTCTCATTTCGTCATCATAGACGTCTTCAGCAATGTCAGTGCATGTGAACTGCTCACATGCTGAGTTCTCTTCATGATATCTATCCTTCTCTTTTCCCACAGTCTCTTGACTTGTTTCCTCATTGTCGACTTCAATCGCTTCCTTTTCTTGCAACAGTGTGGCATTTTCAGTCATTTTTACCTCCAGCTTGAGGCCATCGTTTAAAGGGTCCCTCCCTTCCCATGTTGAGGCCAGCTGAATAAACAAACCATCATTCACCATTTGTGATTTACTCACTGCATGTTCATGCTCGGTAGGCACATGATTGCGCTGTTCTACGACATTTAGCTCATTTTTATGCTGATCATTTTCACATTCCATTATCTTCTCCATTGAGACCACCTTGACCATGGCTGTATCTCCCATATCACACATACTTGCCTGTTCTTCAGAGTCTACGTCTTGGTCAATAAACTTGCATTTAATTGGTTCTTCTTCAGATTCTTCTTCCTCTTCCTCTTCCAGATTCTTCCACTGCTCCGGATTGTTTTCTTTCTCCTCAACATTTAGATCAGTGTCATTTGTTAATAAGCCTTGGTCAATAAGTTCACTTTTATCTGCTTCTTCTTCAGTTTCATTATTCTCTCTCTTCAAGATTTCATCAACATGTTCCTCTTCCTGTTTCCTTCCCTGCTCCGGACTGTGTTCATTCCTCTCAACATTTAGATCAGGATCCTTTGACAGCGAGCCTTCAATAAACTCACTCTTAATATGTTCACTTTCATCATACTCTCTCCGTGGGATTTCATCAACACCTTCCTCTTCTTTTTCTTCAGATTTCCTTCTCTGTTCCTGATTTTTTTCATTCACTTCAACCTTTAGATCAGCTTCCTTGGCCAGTAAGCCTTGGTCAATATAGTCATTTTTAATCAGTTCTTCTTTAGTTTCATCATACTCTCTCCGTGAGATGTCATCAATACCTTCCTCTTCCAGATTCTTTTCATTCTCCTCAACATTTAGATCAGCTTCCTTTGTTAATAAGCCCTGGTCAATAAGCTCACTTTTATCTGCTTCTTCTTCAGTTTTATCATTCTCTCTCTTCATTATTTCATCAACATGTATCTCTTCTGGTTTCCTTATCTGATCCAGGCTGCTTTCACTACCCTCAACATTTAGATCAGCTTCCTTGGCCAGTAAGCCATGTTCAATAAAGTCACTTTCAATCAGTTCTTCTTCAGTTTTATCATACTCTCTCTGTGAGATTTCATCAACACCTTCCTCTTCCTCTTCCAGATTCTTCCTCTGCTCCGGATTGTTTTCATTCTCCTCAACATTTAGATCAGTGTCATTTGTTAATAAGCCCTGGTCAATAAGTTCACTTTTATCTGCTTCTTCTTCAGTTTCATCATTCTCTCTCTTCAAGATTTCATCAACATGATCTTTTTCCTGTTTGCTTCCCTGCTCCTGAATGTGTTCATTCCTCTCAACATTTAGATCAGGATCCTTTGACAGCAAGCCTTGTTCAATAAACTCACTCTTAATATGTTCACTTTCATCATACTCTCTCCGTGGGATTTCATCAACACCTTCCTCTTCTTTTTCAGATTTCCTGCTCTGTTCCTGATTTTTTTCATTCACCTCAACCTTTAGATCAGCTTCCTTGGCCAGTAAGCCTTGTTCAATGAAGTCACTTTCAATCAGTTCTTCTTCGGTTTCATCATACTCTCTCAGTGAGATTTCATCAACACCTTCCTCTTCCAGATTCTTCCTCTGCTCCTGATTGTTTTCGTTCCTCTCAACATTTAAATCAGCTTCCTTGGCCAGTAAGCCTTGTTCAATTAACTCAGTCTTAATATGTTCACTTTCATCATACTCTCTCCGTGAGATTTCATCAACACCTTCCTTTTCTTCTTCAGATTTCCTTTTCTGTTCCTGATTTTTTTCATTCACCTCAACCTTTAGATCAGCTTCCTTTGTTAATAAGCCCTGATCAATAAGCTCACTTTTAATTGGTTCTGCTTCAGATTCATCATACTCTCTCCATGAGATTTCATCAACTTCTTCTTCTTCTTCTTCTTCTTCTTCTTCTTCTTCTCCTTCTTCTTCATCCTCTTCTTCCTCCTCTTCTTCTCCAGATTTCCTTCCCTGCTCCTGGATGTTTTCATTTTCCTCAACATTTAGATCAACATTCGTTGACAATAAGCCTTGTTCAATAAAGTCACTTTCAATCAGTTCTTCACCGGTTTCACCATACTCTCTCAGTGAGATTTCATCAACACCTTCCTCTTCCTCTTCCGGTGTTATCTGTTCCAGGCTGCTTTCACTCCTCTCAACATTTAGATCAGCTTCCTTGGCCAATAAGTCCTGGTCAGTAAACCCTTCTTCTTCAGTTTCATCAAACTCTCTCCTCGTGATTTTCTTTTCCTCTTCTTCTTCCAGTTTCTTTGTCTGATTCTGATTGGTTTCACTCCTCTCAACATTTAGATCAGCTTCCTTGGCCAATAAGTCCTGGTCAGTAAACCCTTCTTCTTCAGTTTCATCAAACTCTCTCCTCGTGATTTTCTTTTCCTCTTCTTCTTCCAGTTTCTTTGTCTGATTCTGATTGGTTTCACTCCTCTCAACATTTAGATCAGCTTCCTTGGCCAATAAGTCCTGGTCAGTAAACCCTTCTTCTTCAGTTTCATCAAACTCTCTCCTCGTGATTTTCTTTTCCTCTTCTTCTCCCAGTTTCTTTGTCTGATTCTGATTGGTTTCACTTCTCTCAACATTTAGATCAGCTTCCTCACTTCCAGCATCTCCATGATTATTTACGTCTACATCAATGTAAGCAGGTGAATCTTCTTGTTCAGTAAGTTGCTTACTGCGAGTTGTTCTCGACCCACTTTTATTATCCGACGTTTTTTCAATATCCTTCTTCGTCTGTGATTTCGGGTCTATGCACTCTGAGCTAGCGCAAGTGTGTTTGTGAGCAACTTTCTCCTTTTCCCACTGAACAGCAGCGGCCCGCACGCTAACCCCAGGATACTGCAGATCTTCTCTCGTCTTTCTCTCACTCGTCTTTGCTTCAGTTCTTCCTTTTTCCTCTTCCTCTGTGTCTAACTTGTTATATCCTTTACTGATTGTTACAGTGTCTTCACGTTTAAAATGCACATTGTGGGCCTCTTCGTTCGTGACCACTGGTCTGAGATATCTTCCTACAGTGCCTGTGAGGTAACCCTGTACAGACACAACAGTGAAAAACAAGAACACAACCACGTCAGTGTAAGAGCCATGTATTTTGTGTTTAATTTCGTACAGTTTGGTCACCATGCTTATGGTCAATGGTAGCAAAAAGGGAATATAGTCACCTGTATGGCAGCATGGAGAGACGGTGAATACCCATAACCATGCATAATGCATACAGGATATTGCATGTACTTATTTCTTGCGTCTGTCTTGCTCATGCTTTTACGGTGCTGCACTTTAGTACAACACTACTACATGACTGTAGTTTTGATATTCATGTCACATAGTGTCTCTCAGTGACTTTATTTTGTTACGTTAAGTTGCTATAATCACTACGACACATTTCAGATATGTGTCTTAGAAGAGCAAGACAGTATTGGTATACACACACACACACACACACATATATATATATATATATATAACACTGATTATTACATATATTTGCATGGAAAAACCCATCGGATGTCAAAAACAGCCAATGAGAAATGGGTTTTGGCTAAAGCCACCCTCCCCCCATATATTTTCATCCATTCATCCATCGATCCATCCATCTTCTATACCACTTATCCTTTTCAGGGTCACGGGGAACCTGGAGCCTATCCCAGGGAGCATGGGGCACAAGGCGGGGTACCCCCTAGCCAGGGTGCCAGTCCATCACAGGGCACAATCACATACACACTCACAGACCCATTCATACACTACGGACACTTTAGACACGCCAATCAGCCTACCATGCATTTGGACTGGGGGAGGAAACTGGAGTACCCAGAGAACCCACGCAGCACAGTGAGAACATGCAAAATCGAACCCCCGACCCTAGAGGTGTGAGGCGAATGTGTTTATATTTTCATATATGGTGAAAATATAATTCACCGAAATAATGTGGAAATATTTTGATTTACTTTTGAATCTTACCGAGACGACGATCCTGCAGACATCATGTTGGATAAGAATCGCTCTGTCTAAAGATTTCTAAAAATCTTGCGAGTTAACTGATTTCTTTCACACAGTGCATTTCACACACGGATCCAGCTGTTAAATAGCCAGTCTAATCAATTTGGCTTGTAATCCGGTGTTGGCTGTGAAAATGTCTCCTGTGCCACAGTCAGAATGGAATATTTCAATTCAGATTTCTTCCTTTTCACTTTTGGAGGTAACCAGTCGTTGAAATTTTTGCATACAATGGTTGAGATACGTGCAAAAGGGAAACACACAGTATGTTTTAGTTCTGGAACAATGTAGTTTTCCCAAATGATATATAGTAGACAATTAAAATAACAAGAACTGACAAATTAGTGACACTTATACTGCCGAATACACTAAATAAATGTGGTGAACATATTGAAACATTTAATATGGGCTCTAGTTCTAATTGACTTACAAAACTCCAAGCTGCAGATATATTCATCCGTATGTCTATAGCTTCTATATTCGGTGTGTCGAAGGTAGGGAAAACGTTAAACTGTGCAAGAAAGGGGGTCATTAGGACTGGCATAAAAACAATAAATTAGGTGTCGACTTAGCGTGCGGAAATGACTTTGCAACTGACACTCAGACTACTATTTTGGCAACTTTTTTTTTTTCAGCCAAGAGACCAGTGTTAAGCATGTGATGCATACAAATATGATGAACTGAATCAACTCTGCAAGGATATATGCTGCAGTAGTGTAGGCTGATGTTGCTGGAGTAAAAACCTGGTTATTGCACACCTGTACATGTCTAAACGGGTCTGTCCCATTCTTTCCATATTTCCATCCTTCTCTTGGTTTTTTTTAAGGATCTAAACATGCTTCCTCACCTCCAAAAGATCCTACATATCTGGATGAACTTGCACCTCCTAAGCAAAATTGTTCTTCTTTGCTGTTCTTACCAAACACGGTTTATATGCTGTTTATCATGCCAACACCCTGATTTTCTCTCCAATTTCATTACATTTACATTTACATTTATTCATTTAGCAGACACTTTTATCCAAAGCGACTTACAAGTGCACACTCACACAGCAATGGTAGCAGAGCTTCCATGCAAGGTGCTAGCTTGCCCTCGGGGCAACTTAAGGTTCAGTGTCTTGCCCAAGGACACTTCGGCATGGGATCACCCGGGCCGGGATTCGAACCACCAACCCTACGATTAGCGGATTAGTGGACAACCCGCTCTACCGACTGAGCCACAGCCGCCCCAAATTACACAAATCCAGATGTAGATCATTAGTGACCAAGACAGATGTGACAGTGCCATGGAAAATCTTTGACATGTCATGAGAAGAACTTAGAGAGGAACCAGACTCAAAAAACCTAGCGTCTTCTGACTGAGCCTCTACAGTGCGATTATAAAATCATTACAGTATACTGCTGTTGGTCTTTATACAAATGGAAATCTTGGGTGGAGTGTCGACCACATATTGGTTCAGATTATTTTCATCAATCCAGAAATATTCCAACAAAGACAAAGTACTTTTACATGAAGCCATGCTAGATGTTCATTTTGCTTAATAGTTTATTTCCATTACATGATCACATAGCTAGCTTACGTCAAACACTTTTTTTTGCAGGCATTTATGTCACTCATTCACTTTCAGTAAGTGTTTATCCTGGTCAGTGTTGAGGTAGATCCAGAGCGTATCCTAGAAACACTGGGTGTAAGGTGGAAACACACCCTGGGAGTGATGCCAGGTTATCGCAAAACACACACACAGTAACACCTAGGGAAATTTGTCATAATCAATCCACTTACTTGCATGTTTTTAGGAGATGGATGGAAACCAGAGAACCTAAAAGAAACCTACATAAACATGGGGAGAACATGCACAGAAACTCTGATTCTGTCCTTCTGCTTCCTGTATTTTTGCACATTATTATACGACAGTTTCTTTCCGTATTTCACTTTGCACTGTCTTATGTGTTAATATATACTATACGTTCAATAGTTCATGGACACCTGAACATCACATGAACATCCCATTCCAGATTTAGCCCCCCTTTTTTTGTTATAATAAGCTCCACTCTTCTGGGAAGGTTTTCCACAAGATTTTGGAGCATGGCCGTGCCACATTAATGAGACCTGGGTCCAGTTCATCTCAAATGTATTTAGTGGGGTTGAGGTCAGGGTTCTGTGCAGGCCACTCAAATTTATCCATGTTTTCATGGAGCTCGCTTTGTGAACAGGTTTTGATCATCTTTGATCCAGTGAAAAGAAATTGCGATGCGACAGCATATAAAAGACATTCTGTACAGTCGTGGGTTTCAACTTTTGTGAGAACAGTTTCGGGAAGGAATACACATGGGTTTGATAGTCAGGTGTCCACACACCTGTATTGAATGATGATTCATTTGTCTAGTATTTCAATGTCATTTACTGCTATCTATAGCTTTTTATTCTTGAACTTTACACTTAAAGAACACATTAGGTCCGAGTTGACAATATTTATAGAGCCATTAATTATATTGAATACATATTTAAGGGACCGGTACAAATGACAATAAAAACTTCATTATAAATATAACAAGAACTATTGGACGTAAATTAAATAATGATCACAGACTCTACTTTGACAGCCAGCCCTACTTAACTGGAAGCTAATCATCAGAATCAGTACCTGAGGGCAAGGGGTCCAGACAAAAAAATAAAATAAATAAAACTTATAGATATCTGTGATAAAGTTAGTAGTCTCACACACCATCACGAACCTGGCTTTATCTTCTGAACACAGCCAACATTATTTACTGGCTGACAAACCTGTGAAATGTATAATGGGGAAACAAACAAACAAACAAACAAACAAACAAACAAACAACCACTCACCCAAACGGTCCACATAGCACGGCCAACTCTGTTTATTGTGCTTTCAGAGCCTTCCATCTCTGAAAACCTTGAAATTAAGTGCTCAATGAAATACTCAGAAACGATGCAGCGAGTCTGTGAAGTTCATGCAGGTCTTCAGTGTTGATCTGCTGAGGTTGAGAAGTTGGTGTTTGAAAGAGGAAGGAGCAGAGTACATCAGGTCTGGTCGAAGAGAAACACAGTGAAAGAGAAACAGCACGTAGCACGTAGTGTGTGGGTTTGTGGTAAATAAAAAAAAAAAGAAAAAGAAAAAAGTCTAGCTAAGAAACAGTAGAAGATGAACCACAGGTCACTTTGCTGAGGAGAACTTGTCTAAACGCACTGCTGCTGTAACAAGAGCGTGTGTCCACTTCCCTAAACTTGAATATTATAGCAAACCAGGAAATGAGCGGGATGAAGCCTACAGGGTTTACTGTGGTCTGTGCGTGAAGTAGACACAGTCAGGCATGCAAGGTGATACTGCACAGTTAGAGTAAGCAGATAAGATTTTTTTCCTCCCTACTTTTTGGGAAAGTGTGAAGCCACGCCTTATTCACTGGAACAAACAGACCATGACAAGCCTGAATCCTAGCAATGGAAATTTCAGCCCTGTACAGTGAGTCAGATCAATCAACTCAACTCATTTAAAAGAACCGATTCTTTCGGCTCGTCACAGGAACCCCCCCCCCCCCCCTTTCTTATCTACCTTACTCTACGTCCTGATCGGATTAACTGCATAACATTCTATAACATTACGCTTATACATTGCGTTCTTTATAATAAAATGTATTTTAAAAATAATTAAATAAATAAAATAATAATACTAATAATAAACCTTCATACTACATGTCGCATGGACAGACAGTGAAAATTCCTGCAATATTATATTATAACTGGGGGGTATCCTCCGGGTACTCCGGTTTCAACCCCCAGTCCAAAGACATGCATGGTAGGCTGATTGGCATGTCCAAAGTGTC
>JAFFST010052312.1:109423-128495 GCA_022414735.1 Noturus placidus
TGGGGAGGGGTGTTCACAGCTCTCACAATGTTTCTGTCATCAACTGCTGTTGTTTTCCTTGGCCAGCGTGTTCAATGTCTGGTTGTTAGTACACCAGTGGTTTCTTTCTTTTTCAGGAAATTCCAAATGGTTGGATTGGCTATGCCCAATACTTATGCAATAAATAGGTTTATCCTTATTAACAATAAATGCAATCGTCACAGGCTAAACTGGGGCTAAAACCAAGAGTCGGCATTTAGAGCTATTAATTCTTCAAACAATCAATTTAACAGGGCACACCTGGGCACCAAGAAACACCTATCAGTCACATGCTCCAATATTTTTGATCACTTAAAAAAAAATAGTTGGGTTTAAACAAATGGTGCTATGTGCGAAGTTGTTTAACACATTTAGATGTAAATATCAGGAAACGAATGCTGGAATTCTGATCCCATCATCTGATTTCATCTCCTGATATCAAACTCAAATGTACTCAGTGTACAGCAAAAAAACATTTAATTGGCCGTGCCATTCCAATACTTTCAGAGGGGACTGTAGATAAAAAACTGAATACATTGGGTGAATTTAAATCGCTATAAAGTCTAAAGAAATAGCCTGATTTAATAGATATCGGTGATAAAATGATGCTCGTGTTTGCCACATGTCAGTTACCTGTCCAGGTGCAGTAAACAGGCAGGCGAAGTGCAGGATGGGTAATCTCCACTGTGACTCTCAGACACTCTCTCTTTGCCCTTCCTCCTTCTCTCCCAACATATACTGTGTTTATGTACAAAGACTCGAGTTCATTCTGTCCAGCTTCTCTTGTGGTCTCCTCTTTGTAGTCTGGTGTCGTTGCAGCTCTTTCTGTTTGCTTCTCTTGTCTTCTTTCACTGTCTGTCGTCTCATTGTCTGTTTCACTTTGCAATACTGCAAACTGAGAATCTATTAAACAAACATATCTTTTCAGCATGGTTTGATTTTGCTAGGCATGGCAACATGACACTCATTCTTGTATCTACATATGGAAGTATAATAGTGCCAAATGTCCTCAAGGGAAAATGGCATGTTGAAATACATAAATCCAAACGTATCGCAATAACAATAGTTGGATTTTTCTGTCCAGCAATTTGACACGAATTGAAAAAAAAAAAAAAACCCCACAGCAATAACAATGTTGAATTAGTTTCCTCTGTAATTCAATGGGTTTGGATATTTTGATTAAAAACAAAATTCCAGCATTTAAAATTAAATGCAGACATATTCACCTTCCTAAAATATGGTTCCAAAATATTAAAAAATTTAAAAGTTTAGCAAAGTTTAGCTTAACATCCGGGTCTCACGGGAAGAGCAATGGATTGCCGATACTACTTTAATATGTTACTCTGGGTTGCCCCCCTATTGGTGGGATTGTGCTGACACGCCACAAAAGATGATGAACCGAGCGTACCGGTATAAAGTTGGCTTAGCTGACACCTAGATGAACATGTTACAGTTGGTTATATGACTGTAAGTCCTTCCCTTCGAATGCTACTGAAGTTAGAAACATATATACCCATGTCGTATGTAACTTTAGAGACGCTCCCTTAATTTGCAAGTAACGATGCGATTTTCTGTAATTGCCATTTGACACCGAGAACACATTCTCATCTGTTATCGAATTCAGATGATCATCTCATACAGTGTGAAAAGGAACAATCTTAAAAGACTGCTGTAATCACACTCGTAAACAGGCATGAGTAGCTTGCTAACTAGCTACACATGGAAAGAGTCACACATTTTGATTGATATGTTATTAAAAGTTTCATATCAATATTAAAGTTTGAATTATTGCCCATTGTATTTGTTATACACAGCTTCATTCACTAATGGTTTTGCTGTTTTAACTGTATCATGACATAAGTAATCCCATAACCTCTCATAATTGATGAGATGTACAGCCTACTCACTACATAGATGCCCATTTTGGAGATTTTGAAAGCTGGCTTCATGTCCTTGTGGTATTGCAGACTTCACCAAAGCACAGACACTGTGTAGCTCTCTTCCCGCTTTGTCTGTCACTTTCTCTGTCTCTCTGGAGGTGAGTGGGGTGAGAGTGGAGCCCCCTGCAGCCCACTGCAGTTTGGGATGTGGAACGCCACCAGACATGCACAAGGAAAACACCCCTACACCATCATTATTCCAGTTAACAGACAAGGACGCAGGGATGGAAGGAGCCACTGATAAGAATAGATAAGAAAGATCATGACATACGTGAAAAGTAATCAAAACCCTTTTGGTAAATAAATAAATAAATAAAAACACAGTAAATGAATTCGTTTGTGTAGTACAGCCATATTCTCTAAGACTCCAACTTCATATGAACTTAAATCTGTTTGTGCTGAAAGACAAATTCCTCTAAGGTAGGATTTAACCAGTAGAAGGATTAATTGAGTAAACATTTGAATGAAGCTACATTATTAAAAACTGAGACAAATAAATAAAATGTAACATACAAATGCAATTTGAGAACACAATCTACACAGTGAAGCATGGTGGTGGTAGCATCATGCTCTGCGTTACCCATGGCCTCTTAGTTGCTTCTATGACTAATCTCATCTTTACCCAATTACTGGATTTTGGTGGATGGCATCCTAAATACGTTTCAGTTTTACATTGTAACAGCACAAAATCTAGAAAGGAGGGTGAATATTTATGAAAGCCACTGCATATCTGCATATATTACCATTTGCATTACTGGTACTCTCATAATACACAGTATTCATATTTATCTTCTTTATTGACCCATTTAGTACAGCCGTCAATATAAGATCAGATAATACTTTATTAATCCCCGGATGGAGAAATTAGGGTACAGGATATACGATACAGGATCATAGCTGCTGATATCAGAGCAGTACATATTTGGATGTATATTGATGAATGAGGTGTGTTTGAAAACTGCTGAAATAAAAACATTATTATTGCATAGGTTTTTGAACTCTAAACTATTCCTGCATGACAGATTTGATCAATGTACATTGAGACTGCCTTACCAAAGTGAGCGTTTGTCCAGACTCGCTCGATGGGCTCGAGGAGGGAGCAGTGCTCAACTCTGCATACAATCTTTCCATCCTTATCTACATCCTTCAGCCCGTTCTCCACTTCCGTTAGCACAGCCATGGCTCTAAATGTCCTCAGCGGCGTCTGGATTGGCCCCCACACTTCCACCAGCCCTTCCTCTTTGTTAATTTCCATCTCCCCATTGGTGCATCGTTTCAGCCATTTCACTGCAATGTCAGAAGGGTAGTAGCTTGTAATGCTACAAGCCAGTGTTAAAAGCCCCTCTTTTGGGGTTGTTGGGTAGCGAGTGCAGATGATTTCTGATACAGTGGGCTTCTTTATGAACCCTGGTACAAGGAGAAGGAAAGGAACTATATTATCAGCCATATGTGTATACACAGTGCAAATTAAACAAATGCACAAATAAATACGTGGATAAATAATACATACACTATAAATATGATTCAAAATGATAAATAAATAAATATATGTAAGTGAATATATGTAAGTTTTTTTACACCTAAATATTCAAAGCAAGCAAGCAAATGAGTAAGTAAGAGAGTTATTTACACAACACGGAATATATGTAAATGATTAAAGAAAGAAGGAAAGAAACAGTTATTTACATGACACTGAATATAGGTAAGACGTTTGACATGTTAACACTGAAAGCAAACACAAAAATAAATAATGTGCTAGTTATACACCACTGAATGCAGAGCAGGTAAGAGCTTTTATGCCTCAATTTAAATATAAATAATTAAAAGATTAAACACAACACTGAATATATGCAAGGGGCTTCACAGCTTAAAAAATAAATATACATTTAAAGTAAACAAATAGATAATGTCTATGGTAATATAATGTACAGTATATGTTTACATGACATTTTTATCATACATCGTTAGCTTGTACGATCTCACCTCTGGTCTTTCGTCTGATAGGCTGTTTGAGAGACATGTGATGGACTGTAACCCACACTGCAGTTTTTCCTCTCTCCAGCTCGGCCTTGGGTAACCGGCACTGGCTCCGGGCTGAGAAGAAGCCTTGGGCATCAGGATGAGGTGCTGCCAGGGCTGAGGGTACAGCCACAGGACACAAATCTCCACCTTCACAGAACCAGCGGAAGGTGATGATGTCTGGGTGGAAGTGGGAGGCCTCGACAGTCATTGTGACAATACCTGGAGAAATGATTGTCTTTTACTGATATGTTTTTGGTCGGTGTGTGTGTGTGTGTGTGTGTGTGTGTGTGTGTGTGCACCTCATACCGGTCTCTTCATTTGGCTCCGAGAGTCGGATTTCTGAGACCTCCGGTGGTGCTAGACAAATTAGTTAATTAATGAAAAGTAATGCTCACAGTCAAATAAATAAATAAATAAATAAATAAATAATAGTAAGGGAATATGTACATGAAAACAACATATAAGATTTTTTGTTAGCAAGAAAATGTAGCTTCCTTACATAGAACAGTAAACTTCTCGGACACTCTCTCCATCACTATCTTGTCTTTCCCTTTATAGGAAATCTGGCATTTGAAAACTGCCCCCTTATGGACAGACAGGTTAGGGATGAAGGTGAAGGAGGACAGGAGCTGTTTGGTGGGGCCCGTCGAGTGCAGGGGCTTCCGCATGTGCAGTTTGTAATAACCGAGAGCAGTAGAGGCCAGCAGAGGGTCTTT
Source organism: Noturus placidus (assembly GCA_022414735.1). Classification (NCBI taxonomy): domain Eukaryota; kingdom Metazoa; phylum Chordata; class Actinopteri; order Siluriformes; family Ictaluridae; genus Noturus; species Noturus placidus. The sequence goes on from JAFFST010052312.1 coordinate 114,120, forward strand.
TTCTGACAACACTGTTACACAAGATGTCCTTGGAGTGTGACTTCTTGAGCCAGTGCTTTCTTCTCCACAGGAAGAAAGACAGACAGAGAGGACAAATAATAGTCTCTCGTTAGTCCCAATTTACAATTTTCATACCGTATTACTCGGCTAATGATTCCCATGGTTTAGATATTATCATGATTGATTCATTTATCTTCAGTAACTGCTTTATTCTGGTCAGGGTCGTAGTGGAGCCTTAAAAATGAAACAATAGTATGCATTCACAATTCTTTCACGTTGTTAATCATAAAGTAACTCCGTATATGAATAGGATCAATGTCTAGAGGTCTAGTGAGAACGTAAACAAGTTCGACTCTCATCCAGGTGTAACTGAGGATCTGACTGCACTGATGCTTGTTGTGAGAGAGTGTGTGTTTTGTCGCATGCTAATTTACATACACGGACACACTCTTTATAATGAAATCACACATTAAATATTGTTTTATTGCTACGTCTGATCGTTTGTTAGTGGAGAGAGTTACCTGTGTAAGACGTATCTGCTATGGGGACATCATTGAGAAACCAGAGAGTTTGGACTTGATCTGTTCTTCTGCCTTCTATGCTGATGGTGACCCGGCCTTTCTGTCCCACCACCACCCTCGGGGGCAGAATGATGCATGACACACTTAAATTTTTCTGTTTCTCTACAAGAAGAAGAGAGACATTTGGAGATATTATAGCTATTCTTTGTGAATTCAAACATGTGGTTCATCCATGTTCTAAATTAAAATCATCTTGTGGATGGAAATTGAATTAAAAGATTAAAAAAAAGGGTTAGGGTTAGGGTTAGGCTTAATTTGAAAAAAAAAAGCTATTTTCCATTATTCCACTAGGGGGCAAAATATAGCAAACTTAGGGCCATAAACCCAACTACTGACAAAATGTTATGTCTTCATTAACAGGTGAATAAGAGAATGCATGTCTGAGTGTGGTATAAGAGGAACTAACTTGGTCTTATAATGCACTGCTTTTGCAACAGATGAAACTTGTAACAAATGTAACATTTTAAGTTCCGTTTGCAGCTGATATCTTTTGCAACATGTAAACCGCAGGTTCTTCATGTTGCAACTCTTTTGTTGTTGCAAACTTCATAATCTTTGTAAGTGAAAGTGACTATCTTCAAAGGCTCCTGGAAAAGTGGCCCTGAAGCAGTCTTTCTACTTGGTCGCTGTCCAGTGAAAGTTGATTGGCTGGTTGAACGTCGATATTGGAAATGAAAAATGTTGATTTGCTCAAAATTATAATAGTTAATATTAGAAAATTAGAAAAATAATAGTTGTTTCACTGCACACTGTTAAATGTATCATCTTTGGTTTGTAAATGTATCATCAAAGGTTAATGATAACTTAGTTAATTATAATGAGTCTTTATTGGTCACATATACAGTAGAGCACAGTGAGATTGTTTTCTTCGCATACACCAGCCTGTCAGGAAGCTGCACTCAGAGCACAGGGTCAGCCATGATACAGTGCCCCCTGGAGCCGAGAGGGTTAAAGGCCTTGCTCAAGGGCCCAACAGTGGCAGCTTGGCAGTGCTGGGGCTTGGACCTTCCAATCTGTAATGCAGAGCCGTAACCGCTAAGCCACCACTGTCCCACAAGTCTTCTTTGATTATGCAAAGTCGAGTTGAAATTTGTGACTTGCATCCAAGTCAAGTCCATGTTACTCGAGTCCACAACAATGTGAGCACAGTAACATGCCAAAGCTTGAGGCATATGCAGAACAGGACTTTGAGGATCATTGAAACTGCACAGTTTTTGATGTGTTACTGCTCTACTAATAACACAAATTCTAATAAATTTCTTTGGACCTGTCCACTTGATATTGGACTTAGTGTATTGTCGCCCATTGCCTAAAATGAATTTGACATCCCTTGTCCCTGGTAGAGATTCATAGCAATCCCAGACGTCCAATGTCCAAGATTGAGCAGTGGCAACACAAAACTCAATAATGACATGAAAAACTAAAAACATGTTTGTACAGGTACATTTGTTTCTCCATGCTGTCTTACCATCTCTCCTCTTCCAGGAGAAGCCAAAGCAAAGCAGTAGGACAAGTACCAGGGAGATGATCATCATTGACACTGAGGCTTTTGCGGATTTAGTCAGAACAAGCTTCTGCACTAAGAAAGAAGGACAATAAAACACTGATGAGAAGCCAATAATTATTAAACATGAAAAAAGCTGACCTCAGTCTTAACACTGTTCTCAATGCTGATGCTCTTCAGGAAGCAGATACAAAGATCATTAAGTGAAAATCATATTTATGTCAATTACCCAAGGAATCAGCAGCTGATGGGTCAATGGAGCTCATCGCTGGTTGGGATACATGAGGTTGCGGGGCGACACACCGCACTTGTCCAGCGGTCTCTCTTTCGTCTACGCTGAGAGTGTGAAAGCGACTCATTCTGTATGTTCCATCATTGTTCTGTTGGATCTGAGGAGTCTCAGGCAGGACAGTGCCATTCCTGAGCCACATCACAGATATATTCTGTGGGTAGAATCCGTTGATTTCGCACGCTAAAGTGACTGGAGATGAGCGTGAAGAGGATGGCACGACAGACACGGTGACTTTGGGAAGGACTGGAAGATAGGAAAAGTCAGAAGATTGACAGAAATCAGAATCAGAATCAGAAAAGGGTTTAATTGCCAAGTACAGTTTTTAGCACATACAAGGAATTTGTTGTGGTGTTGTTGGTGCACGTCACACATTTACTAAATGGAATAATATGTACACAGTATGTATAAATTACAAAATAAGATAGACATAAATAGACTAAAAGAAGAAGGAACAGTGGCATGAATCGAATAGAATGGAATAATATTTACATAGTATGTATAATTAAAAAACAAGATAGACATAAATAGACTTAGAAAAAAAGGAACAGTGGCATGAAAATCAAGAGTTCGAGTGGTTTCCGGGCCTTATTAATAAGGCTAGTGGCGGACGGGAAGAAGCTATTCCTGTGGTGTGAGGTTTTGGTTCTGATGGCCCTCAGCCTCCTACCAGACGGGAGTGACTCAAATATAAAATGTCCGGGGTGAGAGGGGTCAGCCACAATCTTTTCAGCACGCTTCAAACTCCTGGACATACAGGTCTTGGAGCGACAGCAGATTGCAGCCAATCACCTTTTCTCCGATGTGAGAACACTTAAAGGAACTGCTGTATCTATATTTGTTTTTATTCTGTTTAAGTGGAAGGCCTGCCATACAAGTCCTTGTGTAAACTGGTTTCCCGTCTGTCTTTTCATCTTTATCCGACAAGCTTTCATACTTTAAGTCAGACGTTATGTTCATGAAAAACATATAATTTATTATAGACTATTAATTTTTAAAAGAAAAAAAATGGTTAAAATGTTGAATCCCCTTTTTAAAGGTTTCCTTTTTTTTTTTTTTACATGTTCCTGCAAAAGATATGAATAAAGTGAAAGAAACACTTGAAACTCACTGGTGATGTTTATTCTGAACTCTGTCACAAGTGGTTTCTCCAGAGCTTCATGGGTCACCACACAAGCATATGTAATGTTTCGATCAGCAAGTCCAGGAATGAAAACCAGCTGACTGAGGCCTTCATATAGACCATTGTCTGTATAGTTTGTTATGAATTTTCGAGGAGATCTGATCACTTTTCCTGCTCGTGTCCAGGAGAATGTGATGTTAGGAGGGCTGAAGCCTTTTGCCCAACACTCTACTGTGCTCTCTCGCCCCAACACCACCTCTGGAGAAGGCACGGATACAGACGGCGGAGCTGCGAAAAAAAGAAGAGTGAGATTTAGGAAAACTTGTATGCCAGCACATTTATGTATTTATCCAGTCGTCCATTTTAACCATGCTGATTCCAGACAGACTGGTTGGAATATTTCAGAAACTGCTGGTCTCCTGGAATTTTCACACATAACAGTCTCTATAGCTTTACACATTATGGTGTGAAAAACAAACAAACAAACAAAACAAAAACATGAGCAGTAGGTCTTTGATTAGAAACAGCTTGTTTATGAGAGAGGTCAGTAAGGGGAACCAGTCTGCTGGACATTATTCTCGGATCAACAAAGCTTAGAACTGCTGCACATTGGATGAGAAATCCTCTGATTTTTTATGTTGGTAACATGGTGTTTATGTTGGTAACATGTAACTTAACATGGTGTCTCATTGTCTAGGTCATTTTTTATTTATTTTTTCCATTTTTATTGATTCTCACACTTTTCAGAGTACAACAAAATATATCAATACAGAATCAACATTTTTTACCCCGATAACAGGTCATTTTAAGAGAAGCTTCTCAGTAAAGTGATGAAGCATCTTCAAAATTCTATCAGAAGTCAAGTCACCATTACTTGCGGCTGCTGGACATTCTGCTGTGTCTGTTCTTATTCTCTACGCTTATATGCATTTTTCAGGAATATAGATTTCATGGCTGATTCCACAGTCATGGGGTTCCATTTGTGTACCACTGAAATTAAATATACAAATATATATGTAAAGTATATTTAAAAGACAATATTCTTGTCCATTTTTGATGTCCAAAAACCTGTTGTCCAAAACTCAACCCTGTTACCTGAACCCATTCACCCCTATGAAATATTTGGAATATTTTGGAATATGACACAAGTCATTGGAATTTCCTGAAGATCAAGTGAAGAATAAATTAAAAATTAATTATTTTTGCTTAATTTGAAATATTGTGATATTGTCTGACAAGGTCACTTTGAAGGTACAATACTTTTACCCAAATTCATCCATCCAGCCATCTTCTATACTGCTTACTACTTTTCAAGGTCATGGGGAAACCTGGAGCCTATCCCAGTGAGCATGAGGGGCAAGGTGGGGTACACCATGGACAAGGTGCCAATCCATCACAGGGCACAATCACATACACACTCACACACTCATTCATACACTACAGACAGTTTAGAAACCGGAGTACCCGAAGAAAACCCCCGACGCACGGGGGGAACATGCAAACTCCACACACACATGGCCACGGTGGGAATCGATCCCCCGACCCTGGAAGTGTGAGGCGAACGTGCTAACTAGTTAGAATGTCCTTACTGTCCTCATGCTATTAGCATGGATGTTAGTTGGTTATTTGGTGTATTTGCAAATTTTAAGCTAAAAAAATACAACCTTGTTACTCTTATATTGCTGCCTAAAATAAATGTAAAAATAAAATAAAAGCTTTATTTTGTGGCATAAATCGTGGAATCATCAACACAGTGATATGTATAACGTACCCAAAATGATCAGTGTGACAGTGCTGACGTAATTGAATAGATTGCTCTTTACATGGCACTCATACACCCCCTGATTGTGTGGAGTGGCATTATACACTATCTGGGGGAAATATCCACTGAATCCACTAGCTGACGTTGTCAGGTTATGTTCACTTCCTGTTTGATTATTGGACGCAATGACGGATCCGTTGAAGAACCAGGTGATGTTGAGGGGTTCATCGTTGTCTGGAAGATGAAACGAACAGGGCAGGACAACAGAGGAGCTCAGATGCACAAATATCTCTGTGGGAAATACTGGGAGGCAAAAGACAAGAAATGGGCAGATATAATTAAACATCACTCACTTATAAACCACAACTGTGAAACAAAGGAATTACATAATGTTACAACAGATATTAGAAGAAAACAATTTGAGTTGATTGATGTTCTATGTTGAATGAATGTTAGTCTTCTTCAATCACTGATTGACTGCTTTGTACAGTAAGTGCTTGACTGAATAATAGCCTAATCCTTTACGATTAAATGCACCCAGAATGACTTGGATAGGAATATTTATAGGCAATATCTGATGTCCAGTGATGCAAAGATTTATATTATGATTAAATTAATAAAATTTGGTTTAGACTTTGGATAACTTTTCCACCACACCCACTCTTGTAATTAGACACTTGTTTAAATCAGGTTTATTGTAAATGTAAATGAGCAATGTAATATTTTTATATAAACCATACATAACAGTTTTTCTTAAATCTAACTGACCACCCATTCCATTCTTTTCAAGCTCGACATTGACTAGGTTTACATGGACAGCAGTAATCGAATTATTGACCTTACTCTGATTAAGATAATAATGTGATTAAGGTGTTTACATGAGTCACTTTTAGAATACTCCTGTCATGTTCATGTTTTACATGTTATAGATCATAATTAGATTAACAGCCCGCGTCATTATGTCACTGCGCCACGTCGTCCGACGTTCCTCCAGAATTTCACGTATCAACATACAGTTTGTCTTCGGTATGGTACCGTATACAGTTTTGGGTGTTTTTACAAAAATTTTTTATTTTACGAATGCTTTAAGTGCAGTTAATTATTTGTCATGCTGTACGTGCTAATAGATGACTGCTTGAAGCCGTCGGCTGTGTCTCAAACCGCGTACTTACTATCTATATAGTAGACGAGATGCATGTATTTTTCCCCACTACAGGCCTATATTTGGAAAGTATGCGATTTGGGACGCAGCCGAACTCTCTTGTTCGCTGTAAAACTGCCATGTGAGATCATGTCCTGTTGCAAAATGCGGTGAAAACTCTCACACGACGTTCATAATGTGAATAAGGTGTTTACATGTCTGTAATACACGTCCATAATGTAACGGTTGGGCAGATGAGGCGGACGCAATTGCAGATTTTACAGATTAAATATATACCAAACGACAAAAACAACAAGACAAAGACACTGAGACGGATATACCTAGCAACTGTGGAGGGAAACAAACACTAAGACTTAATACAGACACTGTGACACAGAGACGTGAGTCTAAACAACGAAAGACAAAGGATAAGTGCAAAACAAAGACTATATATACCCACACCAGTGCTCATTAACGCAACAAGTAGCAGGTGCAAGAAGACATTTGACTAGTAGTAAACCCATGTGACATCAAGGGGGCAATGGCTTCTGGGACATGGAGTCCACCTGCACACTGGGGTGTAGACACACACAAAATGTAAACACAGTCCAGGTGCTAGAAACAGTCATTGTCAGAGTACAGCCACCGGCCAAGGTGTAGTGCCGCACCTGGCCACCAAGGGGAACCGTGACACATAATACGACTAAAACAGTTGTACTCCACCTGTCTTAATTCGATTATAGCTTACTTTGATTATGACCTTAATTAGATTAAGGTAAATAAAAAATTGCTGTGTACATCGTAGTTTCTTAATCAGAGTATGGTCTTAATCGGATTAAGAGTGGATTATTGTTGTCCATGTAAACGCAGCTAATGTTTAAGGTGTTCTGCTGCTTATTGCAAAAATGATTCTGAGAGAAGGTCACAGATCCGCAGCCCAAGCACAAACAGATCATGGGCTTCAGTACAAGTTTGGTTGGTAAAAGAATATATGTGCATACAATATAATACAATATAAAAGTATTTAATGTGTTTTTAGGGTGGAGTTTATTAAGAGTTTGGTGGAAATTATGCCACTGTATCAACACAGATCTTGTCTAGTAATACTGCTCTGTGGACTCAGCTCAATGTATTTCTGAGTGAAGTTCGGTTAGGTGGGACTTTCATCAAAATTTTTATTCATCAGAATTTGATTGGCATGCCATGTAAAAAACCCCCACAATTTTTGAAGTCAGATCTACAGTCAGTCATAAAGGACTGCTCAATTCCATCATCAGCTTCTCATTAGAGGAGGCAGATTAAGTTTTATAGTTAGTCCCAGGAATAAGGCCAAAATGTCACCAGCATTGAAGATGATCTATACCATGGACTCTTCACCATCCTGCCATCTGGAAGAAGGATCAGCAGCGATTATGCCACCACGAGCATACTACATAACAGTTTATTTCCTGAGGCCATCAGCGTACTCAACACTCTGCTGCCTCCTAACGCTCACCCTGGCTAATCACACACCTAACTCAGTATAACTAAAAACATTGCACACCTGTACGTTTACAGTTTTATCAGTCACTTCACACAGTCACAGAAATGCGTTTCACTGCCAATATTGCTGCTATAATTATTGCTGCTACACTACACAATAGACCATGTTGTGTGTATTTATTGTTCTGTGTACTTTTGGTCCGATGTACTTATGTACCGGTTCCTCTTGGACCAAGACTAGCTGGCCTACTATGCCTTCCAGCCAGTGGATGCTGCCAACTATAACTGAAGAAAGAGATCGTGGTGTGCTGTGGATTATACCACACCAACACGGTGGTGGAATTTACCAAATGGGCCTGCAGTATTAGACCGGGGGCACCCCCAGGAAAAGGATTGACACCCTACTGTGCACAACCAAGAGGTGGTTGTAATCAAAGATAACTGAGCGGGTGGCCATGGACTGGTTCCTAATATGTCTACCACCAGAGAAATGCAAGGCAGTTGGCATGTGGTCTTCTGGAACCTCCAAGGAAATTGTTGAGGCACTGGAATGTGATCTGGCCACTCCAGAGAGAATTCCTCCCTGGCCTCGGCCACGATGCCCCACACTGGCACAAAGGCAGTAAGAGAAGAGACTAGTAAGGCTGCCTCGACTATCTCACACCACTCTACATACTCATGTCCAAGTCGAACCAGCCAAACACCCCGAGGAAAAACTCTCTGAGACATTATGAGGAAGAAACCTTAAGAGGAACCAGACTCAAAAGGGAACCCATCCTCATCTGGGTAACAACAGAAAGTGTGCTTATAAATAAGAAAATCCTTTCTATAAATATGCTAATACTACATGGACAAATTGTGCAATTGTTTAACCAGGAAAATGTCTTACACATGTAAAATCCTTTTGCATGAAATCTGTTTTGTTGAACTTCTCCACTGTTCACTGATGGAGACTTGAGTGCAAAATTGTTTGTGGCAATTGTAGTCCTAGCCATCATAGCATAACTGTTCATATGAATTGAAGTCCAAAGCCATCTTATGGTCTTTAAGTGGTACCATCTTCAGCAATCTCAATGACCTTCAGGCTGCACCATGTGGGGTCATCCTCAGCAGCAACATGTGACGTCTAATTGATGAGAACTCCAACCAGAGGTAGGTCATCATGGTGGATCAGACAGATCGGGCGGCTGTGGCTCAGTCGGTAGCGCGGGTTGTCTACTAATCTGCTCATCGTAGGGTTGGTGGTTCGAATCCCGGCCGGGATGACTCCACATGCCGAAGTGTCCTTGGGCAAGACACTGAACCCTAAGTTGCCCCCGATGGCAAGCTAGCACCTTACATGGCAGCTCTGCTACCATTGGTGTGTGTGTGTGCACTTGTAAGTCACTTTGGATAAAAGCGTCTGCTAAATGAATAAATGTAAATGTAATGTAAATGTAGATCTGGAGAGCAGAAGGGGTCAGGATCACTGGCATCTCAGGAGTAGCATGTGTAGCTCAATAGAAAGAGAAAGGGAAAGAGAGATTGACTATGGTTCACTGCAGCGTGAAACCCACAGATGGCAGAGATTACCTCAATGGGACCCAGCCTTGGCCTGCCCAGCATTCTTGGCCCAGGAGGAAGGGGCCAGCACTGACACAGGGGCAGAGGATGAGTCTGACAATAACACTAACCTGCTCTCCTTTGTGTAATACCAGGCAGCCACAAAGAGTAGTTTTGAACAGGAGCAGGAGGATGACCATCTCAAACACTGCTGGGCAGGTGTTAAGATTGAGGAAGAGAATCAGCAAGGCAACTAGGCGTTGCCCAACTTGAATTTCCAGATAATTAATGGCATGCTTTACTATCACACACAGTTTTGGGGGCAAGCATGCGACCTCCTCGTTGTTGCCCCATCCAAAATCGACCTGCTGATGCACCTGGCCCACTCTCACCCACTAGGCAGCTACCAGGGCTGCTACCAAAATCTGCATGGCGACATGAGTACATATTAGTGATTGTGGACTATGCCACACAGTACCCAGAGGAATTCCCATTCCGGAAGTCCACCTCCTGGAACAAAGCCACTTGTCCATTTCTTCAGCCAAGTAGGGATCCTCAAGGACCTCTTAAGTGCCCAAGGTACACCCTCTGTTTCCAAGTTAATGTCTGATCTCTGTTAGTTATTGCAGGCTAAGCAAATTAGGATATTCGTCTAACACCCACAAACAGACGGCTGGTTAAAAGATTGAACCAAATGCTGAACAGAATGCTGCAGCAGGTGGTAGACCAGGAAGGGAGAAAATGGGAAAACCCAAGAGGCATCCACATGCTTCAGCCTGGTTGAGCTTCTCTTTGGAAGGAGACACCCAGGACTCTAGATGTGGCTAAGGAAGCCTGGGAGGAGCAGCTATACCGGTTCTTCTATGTAATCTAGTATGTCCAAAGCATGCAGGATCAGATCGACCAGATAGCTCCCATTGAGAAACAACACATGAAGGAAGCACAAGCAGAACAGAAACGGATCTACAGCCGCTGCTACTTGCTTTGCTGTGCACCACGGCCAAGACCCTTTAACCTCACTACCCATGGAAGAATTCTGGACCTCCCACCATTCAGTTCTTTCATTTGAATACATTCAATAAACAAATTAAAATATTTCTTTAAAATCTAAAAGAAAAAAGCATTTGTTTTACAATTATAGTATGTGTTTTTAATCATTTCTTGTTACTATATAGCCAATTTAGATTGTTATTAATTTTGTATTAATTAGTGAAGCAAATAGTATTAAGAAACATTCATGTACACTTATGTCTGTAATGTCTTGAAAACTATAAGATACTATGTACTCAATCTTATCTTAATATGAGAATATATTATGTGTATATATTTTTTACATTACCAAAAATGATGGAGTGATTTACGCGACACTTGACAAAAGCTGCACAAGCTGAAATTTTGCTATTACCTCATTTGTGTGGTTTATATTTATGTACTTCGAATGAACCGTTCTTGCATTAGTTAGGATTTGAAAGGTAAAAGCCATGCTCTTTTCCAATTAATATTCATGAGTAACATGTTCTAAATTGTGACTCCATTGTCCATCCATCCATCCACCCTCTACCGCTTACTCCTTTTTCAGGGTCACGGGAACCTGGAGCCTATCCCAGGAAGCATCGGGCACGAGGAGGGGTACACCCTGGACAGGGTAGCCAGTCCATCGCAGGGCACAATCACATACACACTCACACACACATTCATACACTACGGACACTTTAGACACGCCAAACAGACTTGGGGAGGAACCAGAGTACCCGGAGGAAACCCCCCGATGCACGGGGAGAACATGCAAACTCTGTACACACATCTGGTGGGACACACTTGTGGGACTCAAGCCCCAGACCCTGGAGGTGTGAGGCGAACGTGCATTGAACATCCATGCCCAGTTAAAGCCCTATTCATAAAAGACATGAGAGTTGTCTGATGTTTTTATATATGCCTAGGTGGAATTACAGCGCTATTCACACACTGTACAGTACAATAAAAAATTTATGACTTCTCTTGTGTTAGCTTAACCAACATTTCGATAAGTGCCATTAACCTCTGTATTTCCATCACACATTGTTGTTATCTGATCATCTATAATAACGAAGGCATGTAATATCGTAAGTCCTTGACTTAGTGCCAAGTGCAAATTACACCGTCATGCTCTTTTGTCTTACCAGCAAATTTTTATTGTTCTCATCAATTATTAAACTACTTAAAGTCACTCATTGTTTGTTAGACATGTAGTTATTTGTCCTGCATTTTGTTCACTATGAAAACCTGATGCAAAAACAAGGAGGAATAAATAAATAAATCAGGAAAATGAACTCTTTTCTATCTTGATTTGAAAGAAAAACTTTCAGAAATCTGATCGAGAAAAAAAATTATGAATGTCAACTATTTGAACTTTCAAATTCAAGCAAACCAAATTGAAGTATTGTTTCAGTTCTGTGCTATACTAATTAACTTTCAGAGTTAAGATTGATTTCATGGTGTGTTGAAGAAATCCATGTCACCACTGATAAGGGACTCAATGAAGTAGCTGCATGCCAAGAATTAAGTGAACATTTGCAGACTTCAGATAATATGATAGATCAGCAACATGCATCAAAATTGACTACAGTGGAAAAACTACAAGGGACAAATACTGAAATGAAACTCTTTCTTGGATATAAAAACTCTCATAGCAGTTATAACATGATACTTTATGTCAGGTAAAGAAAACTGCCAACCCTTCCATATAGTATATACAGGGTTACCATGATCCTAGTTGTCAATGTGAGGGTAGGAATAGTCTTCTTAAATGTAGCTCGTTCAGTATGCGAATAAATAATTTTGCATAAATTATTCTTAAACTCGAACTGAGAATGATATATATATATATATATATATATATATATATATATATATATAGTGCATTGCCAATGACTGTGATTGTTTGCTAATATTCATATTGTGATATAGACACTTCCTCAAATCCCACCTAAGACACTGTCTTACCGGTTTGATTTAACCAGAACAAAACAATGATTGAATTTGTAATACTCACCCTGTATTATATGGCTCAGGACACAGAAACACAACAGGACTTTGAACTTCATGGCCCTTCACTGATCTGAGGACGTACACATTATCAACAACTTTTTTTTTACTCCCTCTTTCTTAGATAGTGACACACGCTTTTATAGTGAGATGAGACAGTGGGCGTTTTTGGAGTGGGCAGAGAATTAAAACCCAAAAAGAGGAGTGAACAAACTGCATATGTGCCTTCACAGAACGCTGATGGAGAGTGAGGAGATGGAGGCTAAACAGGGAGAAAGAGAGACAGAGAAAAAAGGATAGAGAGCAAAAAAGGAGAGAGAGAGAGAGAGAAAGAGAGAGAGAGAGAGAGAGAGAGAGAAAGAGAGAGAGAGAGAGAGATTTTAGGACAGTGGTCACTTAAAATTCAACCTGGCCACTATCCAGCATTTTAGGGTACTTTATATTCACGGCGTATAGTGACCCAGCTGAAATCCTCGTTCTTTGGTGACCTCACAGTGATTAATTACATGTCCAGTCCCAGTATAACAGGAACATTACTGTCACTTCCAGGAAGACCTGATCATGGAGGAGAAAAACAAGTCATAGAAAGCAGGGATGTGTTCACACCTGAGCATCATTCACTAGTCCTACTGTCTGATTAGTCATAATAATACTCTCTCTCTCTCTCTCTCTCTCTCTCTCTCTCTCTCTCAGTCTCTCTCTCTCGCTCTCTCTCACTCTCTCCCTCTCTCTCTCTCTCTCTGCCTCTACCTGTATCTCTCACTGCCTGTCGCAACCCTTCTAGTATGGTTAACGTTCCACACAGATCATAAATTACTAAGGTATCGAATAAGGCTTGGTGTCTAAATAGTGCATAAATAACAATAATTTACATTTTTAAAACAAATTCCAAATATCGATGGCAATCTGAACTATTGTGACTTTTGTCTATAGTGAGACTGTAGCTTTAAAATAAACAGTGAAGAATAAACAGTTCCACTGAGTTTTATTTGACATTCTGAGACAAATGCATAGTTATCGAGAAAAAAAAAGACACTTTGGAAAAGCAGAGGGGATCTACATGACAAGAATCCCTTCCTTACCTTACTCCTGTCTGTGAGGGAGAGAGAGAGAGAGAGAGAGAGAGAGAGCGAGAGAGGCAGAGAGGGTGAGAGGCAAAGAGAGAGAGAGAGAGAGAGAGGCAGGGGGGGAGAGACTGAGAGAGAGAGGGGCAGAGAGAGCGAGAAAGAGAGACAGAGAGATACAGAGAGAGAGAGAGAGAGGCAGAGAGACAGAGAGAGAGGCAGAGAGAGAGGGAGAGAGAGAGGGAAAGAGCGAGAGAGACAGAGAGGGAGAGAGAGAGGGAGAGAGTGAGAGAGAGAGAGGGAGAGAGTGGCAGAGAGACAGAGAGAGAGAGAGGCAGAGAGAGAGAGAGAGGCGCAGAGAGAGAGAGATAGAGAGATAGAGAGAGAGTAAATGAACGAGTAAACAGAGGAAGATTTAGAGGGCCGAGAAACACACAGGCTCCTCATAGAGAGGGTAAAAAGGAAGCCACTGTTAAACAAACTTAACGGACTTAATGGAGTGAAAACACCAACTGGTTTAGATTTGACAATCTGCATGAAAAATAGTTGATATTTAATTTAAAAAAAAGCTCTGAATGTTGTCATTTAAAGTTCATCACACAGAATGTAGTTAAAAAATATCTTGTAATAGTATTTATCAGATCAATTATTTACTGTTGTGTTTCCCAATATTCTTTCTATGGATTTCTGCTTAATACATATTTAATTTTTATTTAAAATCTTTAATATAAGTCTAGTTTAGGTTTAATTATATATATATAGCAACCAGGTGAGGAGTACAAAGACAAGTGTGTCTTGCCTACAGTCAAGCATGGTGGTGGGAGTGTCATGGTCTGGGGCTGCATGAGTGCTGCCGGCACTGGG
>JAFFST010052313.1:9841-20892 GCA_022414735.1 Noturus placidus
ACCTTTAATAATAAAAACCTTCATTTACAAATTGCATTTTGTGTTTACTTGTGTTGTCCTCGACTATTGTTTAAATTGGTTTGATGTTCCGAAACACTTAAGTGTGACAAACATGCAAAGGAACAGGAAATGAGGAAGGGGGCAAGCACTTTTTCACACCACTGTACTTGAACAAACCCACAAAGAAAATGAGCTTTTTCAATCATTTATTCAACAGAAATATCAACGGATGTGATATTCTTCTGTGGAAAAAGGTAAGTTCACCCTTGGTGTAGTATTGCCCCATTTAGCAGAAATAACTTCTTGTAGGCGTTTTGCAGAATTGTCCACCAGGGTTGCTGGAATTTTTGACCACTCTTCCATGCAATGTTCTTTCAGTTGCAAAATGTTTGATGGTTTTCTTGCTTGTGCTACCTATTTCAAATCCCCCACAGCATTTCAAAAGGGATTAAAATCCAGGCTATGATTGGGCCATTCCATAACGTTCAATTTCTTCTTTTTGAGTTACCCCTTGATGTATTTGCTAGTGTGCTTAGGATCATTATTCTGTTGAAAGGTCTACTTTCAGTTCAACTTCAACTTTTGGACAGATGACCTCACATTATCTTCAAGCACTCTTTGATATGATGCAGAATTCACAGTTGAATCAATGAATGCAAGTGGTCCAGCCCCTGAGGCAGCAAAGCAACCCTAAACCATAACATTTCCACCACCGTGCATCACAGTTGGTATGAGGTGCTTCTCCTGAAAAGCTGTCTTTGGTCTGCACCAAACATGTCTGCTGTTACTTTGACCAAACAACTCTTTGATTTGTCTGGCCAGAGCACATTATTCTTAAAGGCCCGGTTTTTGCCTATATACACATTGGCAAAGGCTTCTTCCTGGCATGCCTCCCATGCAGGTCAAATTTGTGCAATCTTTTTCTGAGTATAGAAGCATGGACTTTGACACCAATAGTTGCAAGACATACAAGCAGATCCTGTGATGAATTTTGGGTTCTTGGAGATATATTTTACTGTGCCGGCCAGTCCTGGACCAACTGGCAGTTGTTTGAAATCTATACTTTTTGGACATGAAAAGGTTCTAATCACTGGCGCACAATCTAATTTTATGGATTTCAATGTGTGATAAATGTATGTGTTTTCATACTTTTACCATTTGACTGATTTGTTTTTTGTTACTTTAAATTGTAAAAATTACTACAGTGTTAATTGCGTCATTGGATAGTGTTTCAAAGAGGATTAAATGTTTGCTTGTCCAAATATGTATTTAAAAAAAAAAGCCAACAATTTCCATGGTGTGTACTTGTTTTTTTCACATGACTGTATTGTAATAGATTTATTGTGAAACTTCGATGCACCATAGCCTAAATGATGTGGGAGTGTGTTTGTTGTAGAGAGGGATTTGAGAAAAATATTAATGTGACACTAATCCTCCATAAGTACTCCTACCCCATTATAAGGCTCATTAAAAAAATAAAAATAAAACAATCACACACTCAACATAAACTTGACACAAAAAAGTCGTTCAGACTCGAGAACACAACAAATGGCTAGGCCCATAAATTCCTGGCATTACTGCAAAGCCGGTTGTTGTAAAGACCCGCTCCGGCTGGATGAAGGAGATTCCTTTGCTCTGGCTGTGGCTCAGTGGAGTCTCTTTGTGTGTGAATAAAAGCAATAGTGTGTGAATCCACTGTGTGGGAAAGCCTCAGTCAGCCTTTTGGGTCAGGAGTAAGGTTACAGCATTGTTAAGTAGAAAGAGATGAATAAGAGTGAGAAGGGAGAACATGAACCTCTCTTGTCTTTTCAAAAGTTTCTTTTTTCCCCATCACCAACACAAGCTACCAGAGAGGCATTTTTGATTTATTACAAATAGATTTCTATGCCAAGCACATGTATTAAATAACTCAGCTGGGGGAAACCAGTAGCATATTTAGAAATGTTACTGAGCCATCACACTTAATAGTTTATAAAACCAATCCAGATGACATTTTTCCTTCAATTTTGCCTTGGATATTTTAGAAAGAGCAGATTACCCTGTTGTAAAAATATCATAGCACATTTTTAAAGTAGTGTTTTGTCTGCCTTTATGTCTATTATAATGTCCAAAACACAAGCTGAATGATTTGGAAATACTATACAAGCATTGCTATTAGTCGATCACTGAGCGGGAGCTTTGTGAGATGTAATACGCTTCCCTCCCATTGGCATTAGGTCTAATTTCAGGAGTCCACCCTCCTAGAGAAGGAATGTTAAGCTTTATAAGGCAAAGGAATGTACACCTGGAGCTCGTTGGTTACCCTAAAGTTTCTTCTAAGGCCTTTTTCTTTACTTATTTAACTGTACAATCTTAAGTATTCTAATATACACATAAAACATATGCACAGTCTAACATACAGGGCGTCCCAAAAGTCTCCATATATGGCGGACAATGTTTGCCAGGACCACGTCGGTTGTGTCTTCATCAGTGAATGTTCGTGGACTTCTCAGTAGAACCGCATCTCTTCCAGTCTTGTTGAGTTTAAGTTTGGTAGCAGTGTCTTGTTTGTGTGTGTGTGTGTGTGTGTGTGTGTGTGTGTGTGTGTGATGTGCTCGCCATGTTTCCTGTTAAAGTCCATCACAACCTTGTGACAGCTTCCCGATCTTTCTTAAAGGCTATAGCTTGTCACAGCATAGTAAAGGTTTGTTAATTTCCCCTATGTATGGAGACTTTTGGGACACTGTATTTTCAGTGGTAAGATGTAGTTAATGATTCGATTGTGTAATATTTGATACTTTCGATGCTGCATTTAAATAGGCCCACGCTTATGACGTTTCATTTTGCCTAGAGCCGATTTAAATTGCATTCTGGCTGGCTGAAGATGGGCAACGAATTATAGATAACAAAATCAGTAGGATAAAGGTGTTCGAAGTCCCTCGGCTGCCCGACAACCCACACGAGGACGTTGGCGGGAAATCTGACCAACAACCATCATGACCTCAACTTGGCAGGCTAAACGTTTCATCAAGAGTTGAATTCAGATTTCTAATTAACTGCTTTTGCTGTGTAGTGACTCATGAAGTTTGAGACACTGAATTAATTTCTTTGCTTCTTGCCATTGCAAATGAATTGTCTAAATTTCTACAAAGCCTGAATCTGGAAGAGCGTGATCAAATACACGCAAAACTCTAAGCCTGAGTCTATGCTGTTCAATGCCTTTACTCAACACACTTTGGACACTGCTGTTGGTCCTGAGGATTAGTCACAGCTCAACCAGCAGAAGATATTTCTCTTGCATCGCCCCTAAACTCCGGGACGGTAGCACAGTAAGATTTTTAAAATCCAGATTGAACGCATAACTAGACCTATTACCTTAGTCTTGGGACATTTTGTAAAATATACTGGTCATGATTTGTATTCTCATTGATGTGTAGTGCATTCATTTCTGACTTGCATGATTCATATACCGTAAATAAACTGTTGATGGTCTTAATTGCACTGTACTGGAACAGGTCTTTTTTTAACTACATATTTACACTATTAATCTAGGTAATATAAAATTACATTTAAACACTATTCCAATATGTTCTCTAGAACCCAGGAGCTTGTAATTTCAGCATCAAGCTTCGTAAAAGAATAGTAATAAAATAAAATACAATCCATTTTATTTACCACACTTACAGCAAATTTTGGTCTTATCAATGCAAGGATATCTGATTCAGTTTACACCTTAATGTTTCTTGTGTAGTCAATATCGGCCTTCGTTTTCACAGTGCCTATATTTAGTCACCGCTTGCTTTCATTTTGCTTCATTTAGCCTACGCGTGGTTTGAGCCTTCAGTCCGGTGTGCTCGTTTTGTTTGGGGACTCCAAGTATATACACAACACTGTCAGATGAGTTGAGATTGAAAAAGTGAAAGTGGGGGTTAAGCCGCACATCTGTGTGTGTGTGTTTGCTTTATGCAGTCCAATTGATCCTGTTGTGGTATCTAAACCCTGTTCATGGCCTTCCTCCTCACAAACGCTCACACGCATTTACAGCTAGTGTATGGAATTCTGATTTCCTTGAGTAACTTACTAGCAAAAGGAAGTAGTTAAGCGGGTAGCTCACTAGTGTATAAAGCTGATAATTCTAGGCCTTCAAAATGTCTTTGATGAACATGATAGAAAGACGCAAACTGAAGCAGGGGGACAGTTACGAGACCTAGTATGGGATGGATTGGGTAGTAACCAGAGCTAGTAAGTTACTCAATGTTGTTGCACAATCCACACAGAATTTATCCTTATATATAGTTTTTGCAGTATAACATCTTACTTTACTTAGTTTTTATCTTAGTAGCTTCAGCAAATCTGTTTAACACACATGAAGGAGATTCCCAAGTGCATTGTGGTGTTAGTCATTAACTACAGTTGCATGCAAAGTTTGCATCTTTCTCTCTTTTGAATGAAATAAAGAAAACTGTACATCTGACAAAATTGAGGTTGATCCGAATAAAAGGTTTGAGGCGGTTTATTCTTCTCTTTAGAATTTATATATAAAATCACTTTCAAAAAGGGACATTGCCTTTAATATCTTAATTTCATTGTTTGTATTTGTTTGACTGTGTGTAATTATTTCTTGTTGCTATAAATGCACCTTGTTTTCATTTTGTCACAAGGTTAACTTTTGTATATTTCTGGGAAAAAAACAAAAGCCTGTCCTCATCCCTGCGTTTATTGTAAGATATAACCTTATCGTCTAAAAATCCTAACTAGTATATGTAGGACTTATTTCTAATGTTTGCGATAAGAGAACGTTTTCACAGACTCTTTGGTGAGCTTGACATAATAAAGCACGTGGGAAACATACCTCTGTGTGTGTTTCTGTTCAGGACTTTTCTTTAATGAAGCCTCTCCTTGTTTCAGGTTGCATGTATAAGGGTCAGGACTGCAGGCTGGTCATTCACTATGAGCTGGGCTTCTCTGTGCTGCCAGAAGGAGAACCTCCTAATGGTCAACCTTTATTCAGCTACCCCTTTGAGAAACTCCGAATGTCCTCAGATGATGGGGTGCGGATGCTCTATTTGGATTTTGGAGGAAAAGAGGGTGAAATTGTGAGTTTAAAAAAAACCTCACATTTTAAGCACCTTTTTTTTCCTTCTTTTTTGGGGGAAAATCTTTGCCATCATGTATAGAATTTATCATATGGTTGTTTCTTCAGTAACTTCTATTTTAAGATCAAGTGCTTGTCGTTTTGTTCTGTTCACAGCAACTGGACCTGCACTCGTGTCCCAAGCCCATTGTCTTCATCCTTCACTCCTTCCTTTCAGCAAAGATCGCCAGACTGGGCTTACTGGCCTGAAATTAACTTCTGAACTGTTTAATGAAACTCACAAACAAGGACACAATTGGTTCCAAAGGAGGGGACAGAGTATGACCAGGACTAAATACAACTGAAATGTCTGAAAGACTAGTAAGAAAAAGAGCAATGGTGAATATCAATCAGTTACTTTTTTTTCTTTTTCCCTCTGATTTGTCTATTTTAGAGTGAAACACAATCAGCTCCACACACAATGATTATGCGAAGACAAAATGATCAAACTCAGAATGATCACTAACTTGTGATCAGCTGTACACAAAGTACTACGTATTGCTTTAGAATTCACCCGATTGATCAGTATTAAGCACTTAACATGACACGATAATGAGACTGTACGGGAACTGTAAGTAGATCTGTCATGATTCTGGCAGCTAACAATGATTTAGATAATGACTTGTTTTAAATTCTGTAAATTCATATATATATATAAAATGTTTCACAGTATACAAATGTGTCCTGTTACTATGCGTGGTGCTTTTATTTGCGAGGTTTGGTCCTCTGGAGCTTTAAGTGAAAGGACATTCTGAGCATTAATCATCAGCAACGTTTCAACACAGTCCATCGGGGTCATGAGAGTGGGCAGAAGCAACTGGGACTATCTGCTGTACCATGAAAAATGATTTCACTTATTAACCATTCTGCATGTACAGACAGATCAATGTGAATTAAGACATTGAAAAGCTAAATTGTGTCGATCCTGTTAATTACATGAAATTGTCCTGTCAGTGTCAGGCTGGCTAATCATTGCTGAATATTTCTGTTGTCTGAAGCCATTTTATAGTTAAACTATGCTCATACAAAGGCCAGTGCTGGATAACAGCAAGCAAATTACAAAACCTAAGCAGGTTCTGAGTTATAAAACCAATTACTGAGGCATCAGTAGGATGACTTATACTATCACTACCAAAATACAAAACAGGCTCTTGCTTGTGATTGTAGAAGAGGCTTAAGGGAAGTGGTACAAGTGGTTCTTTTGCATTGCTTAGGGAAGTATCAACTTACTTAATTTCCCATTGCACTAGTGTAAAAATAATCAGTGCCTGCCTACATTCGCAGACAAAATATCAGGTTCTGAGAACTGCACAGGTCCAAAGAAAACCGGGTTTCAAATGAGTGATACTTCAGAATCAATAAAAGTTAGTAATTTCTGCAAAACCTCATTCTGGCACATCACTCTGTAATCTGATTTAAACACCATACACAAGTTGCAGATTGAACACCACCCTGGCTATTGCTGCATAAATTACAAACTTCCTGTTTTTCAAAATAATCCTAAAAGAAAGCCAGCTGGAATTTAAAGCAAACACTTGAACTAGAACAGTTTCTGCTCCCACAGCCAGTGAGCTCATCTTGCAATCGGTTTTTGAGAGCTGTCGAGGTTGCCAACATGTTGTACAACTCGTTTACCACCAGCCGTCTGGGCACCCGGGGAGAGAACAATAGGCCTCTGTGAGGCTGGAATGCAGGCCGTAGTACTGCCAAAAGTGAGAGCCCTTTCAGCCCACACTGGACAAGAGCTGCCAGGGGGTAGCTGATGAAAGGGCACTGCTTCAAGAGAGATGCGCATTACCTTTGGAAAGATTGAAAAGGCCAAAAGGGTCAGAGTTTGAGGAGTCAGGCCTGCAGTATATCAGAACAAAGGGTAAACTCATCCGGATTATATATACACACACACACGATATATATATATATATATATATATATATATATATATTTTAAGGTATACCTTGTGAACACAATCTGTTGGATATATGCTGTTTAGATTAAATTAGTAAACACAGCTCTAGGTGTAAACCCCAAAATCCAGTAAAAAGCATTGAAACCGGATGAGCTACAGTCCCCCAAAGTCCTCCAGACACCCAGGATGCATCACAAATTTCTTAAAATCATATTCGACAAACAAACATTCTTTCAAAGGGAAGTGGAACCATCATGCTTCTGTGGTTCATTCAAGCATAGATACAGAATACATATATATTTTTGAACTGAGGGATGAACACCAAACCAGAGAGACGAGGTCATCCAAGCTAAGCCAACAGGGAGATCAAGTGGAAGTGCAACTGAAGTGTTTATACTTTTCATTACACTGCTCGTGTGTTGCCAATTTCAAGGTCGGCTGGTGCTTTGACTGAATGCTTAGCTACTAGAAATGAGGTTGGGGTAAGGAGGCCACTCTTTTTCCATTTGTTTTTTCTACAATCCAAAGGAAACCATTCCTATAAAAATGTCTGCTTATAATACTTGAACATTGATCAAAGAACTACCCAACCCTGGGTGACTGATTTATAGTGGTTGTGTTTCCTTAGTCATTTTCTGGTTGCCGAAAAACTTAGACATTCCCATAATATAAATATTGGACTGCCATTAATACTTTTCTCAACTGCTCATCCAGTCCAACCTAGTCCTTTCCCGGTCAGTTGCTCATAATAAAATAATGTAATATGTCAACTTTTTTTTAATTAATTTAAAAAAATAGATATCGGTGGAAATTGAGAACTATAATTTTCTCAGGGTTTGAGTGCATAATACTGCAATTGGAAACATGCACATTCTCTGACCATAATCAAAACATGAGAGGTACTATATTGCAGCTGCCTTTTCAAACAGTTAAACATGATAAAATGTAATAGTGTAGTTGATTCTGTGGGTAAAATATTCACAAATAAATTTAGGTATATAGATCTATAATGGCTCCAGTTAAGAAATATGATGATACACACCGATCAGTCATCAGATTAAATCCACTTACAGCTGACATGAATAACTTTGATTCTTTCATTACAGTGGTACCCGTCAAAGGGTGGGATACTGTATATTGGGCTGCAAGTCAACAGTCAGTTTTCGAAGTTGATGTGTTGCAACCAGGAAAAATGGGCAAGTGTAAAGATCTGAGCACCACTGACACATACCACCTGCCTAAACATTGTTGCAGGCTATCCAATTCAATTTTATTTGTATAGCCCTTTTTACAATAGACATTGTCTCCAAGTTAGACTAAGCAAAACCCCTTCATGCCAACGGTATACCTTAATGGCAGTGGCCTCTTTCAGCTCTTAATGCGTCCTGCCACACTGCAAAAAATTGTACAGAAATGATTTGAGGAACATGACACAGTTCAAGATGTTGACTTGGCCTCCAAATTCCCCGGATCGCAATCTGATCAAGAATCTGTGGGATGTACTGGAAAAACAAGTCCAGTCCTTCGAGGCTCCACCTCGCAACTTACAGGACTTAAAGGATCTGCTGCTAATGTCTTGGTACCAGATACCACAGCACACCTTCAGAGGTCCTGTGGAGTCCAAGTATCAACGGGTCAGAGCTGTTTTGGTGACACAAGGGGAACCTACACAATATTAGACAAATGGTTTTAATGTTATGACTGATCAGTGTATGTGCCTAAGGCAAATGATATGTTCGTAAAATAAATTTAGTTCAATCATGAGGAGCTGAAATAATTTGAACATATCCATCTAATGTGTCCAGCATCTAATAGGAGTATGCAGCAAAGAAAAAAAGAAGCTTGACAGCCCTATTAAACATTTTTATCATACCAAAATAAACAAGTACATTCCTGATTATATGACAAGGAAGCATGGCTGTAAAATAAAACACTTTAATACACACGTCACATCATACAGACACTACATAATGCAAAACAGGTAAACACGTGGTGTGTACTGTACACATCATTTTTTGGCTTTCTCCTCAACCCAGTCGATCACCTGCAGAGGTCAGAGAGAACTGAATGAAATGATAATCACAATGTTAACTACATTTCAACTGCATTTAGCCCAGGCAGCGGGAAAAAATGTTTAGTCATTTCTATAAAGTCTGGTGAACTTTGAAAAACCCCTTGTGTAGATAAATAGAAACGTGAGTAAGTGTGAGGCAGATGGACACTTTACCTGCTTAGCATTTCGACCAGCTGCTTTTCTCATTTCCTCTTGGAGACCCCTTGACGTTTTCAGGTCCTGTCCCCAAAAAAAAAACAAAAAAAAAAAAACACACAGTTAATAAGAAGTCAAGCTTCTGAATAAAAGGTTGTGTTGGTGCTAATGTCTTGATATATAGAAAACACATTTTCCTCATCATGATGTAGGATATAGAAACTCTGCAGCAGTGTGGAAAGACTTTGCTTTGAATTACGAGGTTAGAACTGGTTCATCAGACAGAAATATCAAAACAGTGTCACTTATTTTGATCACAAACATGATCCACTGTTTATAATGTTTTCTTTTGAGTACTTTCATTAGTGTAGGTAGTGTAAATTATGTAAAAAAATTACACCTCACTCGTAAGTTCCCATAACCTACCCATTACTCTGAATGCGAATGGAAACTGTGCATCATGGAACCCTTTAAACGAGTATGGAATAAACTCAGACTCATGGTGCTGATTAATATTTCACCAATAGTCACACTGCACGTGTCTGACTAATCCAGCCTACAGCCCTATATTGCTGCTACTCCACTTCCCCCGATCATATACCTTCAAATAGAGCTTTGATATATCAAAAAGTCTTTGACTGCAGGCCTTGAAATGCTTGTGCTCGCTGGTGATGCCACAGTGCTTCAGTGTCTTTGCAACCACCTCCTTCAGCATCTGGAGGAAAAACACACACAAAGAATTTCAAACATCCGAAAGACATGTAAACGCAGAGCACACACACACACACCGTGCAACAAAGCCTGCATTCCTGCTCTACAGGAAGAGCCTCACACACTCACTGATAAGAGCAGTGTGTGTACAGTACAGTAGTGTAGAAAGCTTATCATCCCTTTCCATCAGCACTGATAACGTAATGACAATTCAGCTGTCCAATGCAAACATTTGTCCCCCTTTTAAATCAGAATATTCAGTGCGACTAAATCAAAAAAAAAAAAAAATTTGAAGTGTGGTATGCGCGTGTGTGCTCTCACCCGATTGTGTTTCTGCGAGCGTGACTCAGTTTGGCTCTGGCTACATTTCTGGCTGGCTGGAGGCTCTGTGGAACTTTCAGCTCCAGCACTGGAGCGTCTGGTTGAGCTGGAGCTGGAAAGACAACGTCCTGACCTCTGCTGCAGAGCTCTTACGGCTGGGTGTGTACCACTACCTGCACTGCACTGAGAGCCCAGAGACTGACTGCTCTCTGACTTGACCAACCTGTGTTAAAAATTCATATAAACACACACCAGATAAGTACAATAAAATAAATTCTTGGATGGTCTTAGTTGGTTATCAGACCCAACAGATTTTTCAGCAAGAACCTTACACGTTCACATACACAGATTCAGTCGAAAATAATTATAGATAAAAAAAAAAAAACCATCAGCTGAATGAGCAAACAGTTATTAAACCAATTGCAATTGGCCTTGAGATACATCATCAACACTTTGTCAGCATGGACATGTTACTGGCCTTGCCTTAATGCTTTCTTAATCACTATGGCATTTCAAGAGATCAATGCAAAATATAAACTGGACACAAGAGGCATTTAAAAGGCTATTTTAAGAGCATAGATGAAATGAGCACACCAAAACAGACTGAACGCAAATTGACTGAGCAGCTGTGTGTACGGCATTCACAAATAAAGCACATTTCCAAAGACACAACATTTGATATTCCACACAGCTACGCTTTTTAAGTAATAATAATAATAATAATAATAATAATTATCAATTTGTATAGCGCTTTTTTACAATGGTACATTGTCTCAAAGCAGCTTTACAGA
>JAFFST010052313.1:32729-42918 GCA_022414735.1 Noturus placidus
ATGTGTGTGTGTGTGTGTGTGTGTGTGTGTGTGTGTGCGCGTTACCTGTCCACGTAGAGCTCTGAGCTGCTCTAAAAGAAGCTTGGCTTTGGCGGATTTGCTGGACAACGAACTGGACGTACAAGTCAAGAGAAACGCTGACAGAATATCGCAATGTTAGGACACAATAAAAATGAAAATCTGTATCTGGACAACATTGGACTCTAGGAGAGAAAGTGTCTTATTGAAAGTGGCTAGATAAATGATCAGGATTACTCACAATGTGTTTTTTTCTGCAAATTAGTTATGGTCAGCTCAGAGATTAAACTTTTGTGAAGACAAATTAACTGGAGTGACATTGTGCATTCTTAACCATTTCCAATAGACACTCAAAAACACACGTCTGATTAAATACACCACAATACTACAATATACCATACACCGTAAACATAAAAAACAGTTTTTTAAAAATATATATATCAAAAAATAAATAAAAAGGCCTTCATCTCTAAAAACAGCTAAAAAACAAAAACGAAAGACAACATATTTTGAAGAAGAGACCTTGGCTAGGCTGATAAAGGATACAGCTCAAACTCGGTGGTGGAAACTAGAATCACTGGGAGATCTGCGAGTCGAACAAACTGAATCAGCTCCAGCACTGGCTGGTAATAGTGGAACACCTGTGTGGGAGACAAATGTATCATCATTTATTTTGTCATGGATTACTTATTAATGTAGGGCTGTGTATGTTTACAGGTAAAGCTTTATTGCAAACACAGGGAGAAATTCCCGCAGGAAAAGAATAGGCTGAAAAATGTGCAAGAAAAAGACTGAGGAAACCAGTTTCGCCAAACATGAAACTGGCTGACAAGAAAGTGATACTGAATGTGGCAGGTTGTGAAACTAGAAACACAGTGATTGATGTGCTTCAGTGTCTGCTACAGTGTCGGCTGGCTCTCAGAGGTGGTCCTCCATCTCCTCCTGTGTGCTGCCTGTACTGCTGAATTCCCCAAAAGTGTCAGTCTACACGTTCATGCAGTTTGATGGGTTTAATAACCTAGTATTGGCTTCATTTCTCAATAAACCCTGCACGCTACCGGCAGGGGAAAACTGAAGATAAGCCGGTTTAAAATGTGAGAAACAAACATTGCTCAGCATTTCTGGAAGGAAACAAACACGGATAACTGTGTATATGCATAATAATGCTGAATCGAAAAGACATGATGCAAAACCATTCATGCAATTATCCAATCACTCAATCAATCAATTAATCATGTGACACCACGCAATGCATAAAAAGGTAAATCGACACAATTATAGGTCAAGAGCTTCAATTCACATCAGAAACAGAGTCCACTCCTGTCACCCAAGAACAGGAATCTGAGGCTATACAGCAAAACGGGTCAGGCGAGATCAGGGGACGAACCCGATGTGGAAGCACTTCTGTAATTCACTGTGGATAAGGGCGTCTAACAAATGCCATGGTTCGACGTGTTGCATGTGCTCTGAGATGCTTTTCCACTTGGTTATACAAGTTAATGTAGACTTTGGTCAGGTCAAACCATGCAGCCATTCTCCTCTGACCGCCCATCTACAAAGTGCGTCCACCTATAGAACACCTATATTTGCCATTCAATGTAAAATCTAGAGACTGTTGTGAACGAAAAATCACAGGAGATCTACAGTTTCTGAAATACTCAAACCAGCCCATCTCATACCAACAGCCATTCAAGGGCCAAAATCACGGAGATCACATACTCCCCCAGGTAACCCCCCTCCCCCCCGTTCTGTTGTTTGTGAACATTAACTGAAGCTCTTTGACATGTACCTGTATGATTGTGTGCATTACACTGCTGCCACATGATTGGTTGTTGGGATAATTTCAAGAATGAGCAGGGGTACAGGCCTTCCTATTAAAGTGCCTATTGGATGTTAGGCGAGCCAAATGTTTTATTTTTTTTATTTCAAGAAATGCAAAATTAGAACAGTTAATAGTAGTAAATATTGAAAATGCATCAGTGTGACTGCAGACTGTAGCAAGTAGGGGAAAAAAAAATCTCTTAAATTAAACCATGGAAATACAGAGGCCATAACAATATAACTGAATTATAGCAAATAGCTTGGAATGTTCCACCTACAACTATGTCTCATACCATTAGACTATTGAAATTAAGGTTTATTTCAGAAAGAAAACTAGATTATAGAAGAACACACTCTCCTTTCCGATTTCATCAAACTGAAGTGCCATTGTATGTAATTTGTGGAACTGCTTGAGCTAAATTCATAAGCATGCCTGTCTCTACTCTCTGTATGAAACCATCTCGTGCGCTGTGATCTCAGTGGCATATGGAAGGTAATGCCTCAAACTCGTAAACACACAGATACATGGAAGAATTACATTTTAATGCCTGTTGCACTAATAACGCTCATAAAGTTGGCGGGAGCAGCAGGGGAAGTTAATGGCACTAATCAGCAAGGGGGCAGTAAATCTTGCACGCACAAGGCGAACCCTAGGTAAACAGCCCATGGGGCGCAAGCTGGTCCTTCAGAGGCTGCGGCCCCACTGATTCATCCACAGCGGAAAAACTCATTACCGCTACATTGCACAGTCGCCTTTGTGAACTGGGGGCGGCATTGATGAGAGCCAAGTGAAGAGAATGAAAACACAGACAGCAAGCAGACCAAAGATAAAGGGAAGAGAGGAAAAGCTTCCACATGAATGAGAGGTCAAAAAGAATCAGATAAAAACAAACGAAGATGTGTTGCATATGTACGAGAGCAAAAAGATAACAAACTTTGATGAGGTTGCAAATTGTGCAGGATTATTTCCACACACATTTTAAATAAATAAATAAATACTGTAGCAGAGACAATAAACTTATGAAGGTAATGGAGGTGGAAAAAAAGAAAAAGGAAAAAAAAGACTAAAACAGGATGGTCAGAGAAATACCTGTTTATTCTCCCTACTTCAAATTCAAAACAAACTGTTACAAATGCCAACATCCTTAAACACCACATTTCTAATCCCTTCCAAACATCTTATTTATATCCATAAACTAATCACTTGTGCATTAAAATGTGGCCAATGTCACCATTTAGTAATGTTAGTAGCTAGTTAGTATGTTTGTAGGCAACTAGACCTTTACAGTCTGTCAATGAAAAGCCCTGGGATAACTGTTTGGCCTGAAAAATGTTTACAATTTGTTAACATACACCCATCTGCTACTAAATTCTCTATTCGACCTTGTTAGCAGTTCGAAAACGTGTTAGGCTTCAGTACTGAACAAGAGAAAGGGAGACCACTTACCTCATGCTGAATCTTGTGGTCTGTAAAGCAGCAGGGGTCTGAGTGTGGGAAGAATGTGTGGCTCCAGCCATCTCGGATCTGCCATTTCAAACTGAAACCCTCAAACAGCAGCTCAGAGACCAACTGCAGCACACAGGTGAAGACACACGCACACACGAGAAGACATCAAAAAGATTTTCTGTGCAATACATAATGCTTTACATTTAATCAGATTTTTCATGACTGGAATTGCTATAAGAGTGTAAACTTGGACCATGTTAAGTTTTTTTTTCCCCCCTTCAGTATTTCTCATGCACTTTAGTATAAATCTAGGCAGACTTGCAATCTGAACTCAGCATCACACAAATTAAAGAAAGACTTTCTCCCAGTCCTCAAAGATCCATTAGTGAAATTACTCACAATTTCGCATTGTGAGGAACATTGCTGGAACCGAGTTTGTCTTAACATGTATTTATGCAAAACGTGCACGCATTAAGGCAAAACAGCAACTGCCAACAATCTAAAGCAAATCTCTCACCACAAACTCAGCACCATTCATTCCATTAAACCACTTGAAATCTTTCAGGCTTCTGGAAATGGGTCTTTTTTTTTTTTTGCATTTATTTAAATGTCAACGTATCTACACAGTAGTGGTGCTAGAGGAAAAAAAAGATTGTATAACATGATCTACAAACACCTGAAAGTCTGACTTTCAGACCCTTCCTTCATTTCACATATTTTCAAAAGGTTTCCATCATGATAAACTGTTCTTCTGTATACTTGTGACTGGCAACTGTGATTCGGATACCCTCTTCATCCCTTATTTGACAGAGGCCATTTATTTAGAATTCTTTCAAAACTCGTCCTTTTTTAAAAATATGTGTTCTTGAATTAGTTGAAAAATGGCACACAGTCTTGCTTTAAGATTAGATTATATTGTTTATAATATTAGGAGATACTATCATATGTTCGCTTAAACAAACAAAAACTCTGTTGGAATACTGCATGTGTGCATGCCGTATACAGCCCATATATTTTTCCTTGTGGCATGAGACTACATAATATTAAAACACAATGGTATTAATATAAACCTATGACAGTACTTGTGCAATTAAACACAACAGATACTGAATTTTTATTTGGTAAAAATTCAGCATCTGTTGTTACAGAGACCAATTTCTGTTAAGTTATGACTGCCCTCTGGTGGACGAACACTCAACGTAGAGCGCAAGGATTCTTTTTATCAACCTTAAAGCTTCATGAAACACTAAACTACATTTTCTGTGATTTTAACAGAGGTGTTCTTATCACACATCATAAAAGACAATCTTTGCGTCCGTTAAGTTTAATTGCAGGAGAAAACTGGTAAATTTTGAGCTTTTTCCTACTACTTCCTGGTATAAAATCTCATCCTCTCACAAGTCACAGGCTGTGACATGGCAATGTACTATAGTACTTCGATGACGTGTCGGCGTCTCAATTATTCATGAGCCTGCGTGTTCTTATCCTATGAGAAGATGCTGTCTCTTAATTATTCATGACAGCACGTGGTGCTTTCCTACAGATGTAGTAGATGAGAGAGGCGTTCAAATGGGTCAGAGGTGTTTGCTTCAGTGGTGTAAGAGTACGAGTGTGTTTATTATGGAGAGCTATGAGAACTGGAGAAAGGTGGACTTCGGACTTGCTCATGAAAGCAGTTTGCGTCTACACAATGATGCGGTACTCAGTCCAGAGGACTTTTCCATCCCTTCGAATGAGGTGCGTGTCTAATTTTTAACCGACGGTTTTACTTGCCTTTTGAGCTAATTAAACCGCTTAAAGCTCTGGGGGTCATCGCGTGCAAAACTATACAACGAGAGTCCGTGTTGAAGGAAAGAGCCGTCCCTTTTTTATTGGTGAAAAGCTTGAGCCTATTAGCTAGCCATCATTCCAGCACTCCGAGCAAGCGCTGCCTCCAGTTTTATTATGTTTTATTCCATAGTCACACCAGGTGCTAATAGTTTAAATAGATAGGGCAGTGCTATCTACTGTGTCTCCATTTAGCCCTGGGGATTCAGGAGGAGAGAAGTCCTCTGCCTCATCTGCAAACTTTGTCACTATCCATCTTTACTGGGAGTGTTCAGAAGGCTTGCCCCCCCCCCCCTTCCTCTCCTACCTTTCTCTGCCACGCCCACTCCCCCCTCCCTTCATCACACAGCCAACCATGCCCATTTAAGCTGTCTTAAGCCCTGTTAAAATAGCAAGCTTTGTGATTTACAAAATTAAATAAGGATAAATCATGTCAGAACTTTTCCTACCCTCAATGTGAAATCACAATATACACTATATAAAAAGTGAAAGATATTCACTTAATTTTAGGTGGGGGGGAGGGACATAACAATAACCATACAGTTAAATTATTCTGATTAACCCCAAATAAAGATCATCTGTTTCTGAAGGATTTTCTTCACTTCTTAGTTTTATCTGACTGCTGATGCCATGGTCCTCAATGAGCTTACAAAGCCCATACAGGGTCTCATTTGAAAAGGTATCAATCATGATAATGACCAAAATATTAGATGTACCACTGAACACCGTGAAGGATATCTTCAACAAATAGAGAAAAATGGAGCACCACAGTGACATCACCAAGAACAGGACGTCCCTCCAAAATTTACAAAAGGACAAGACAAAAACTTATCAGGGAGGCTGCCAAGACACCTAAGGCAACATTAAAGGAGCTGAAGGAATATACGATAAGTACTAATTGCTCTCTGCATGTGCTTGATGGCTGGACAGAAGCCCTCTGACAAAAACATCCAAGCTCTAACTAAATCACCCCACACCAGGTGGAAAAATGTGTTATGGTTTGATGAAACCAATTCTAAAAAGGTATAATAATTCCAAAAGGTTTGTTTTGTGTGTGTGTGTGTGTGTGTGTGTGTGTGTGTCTAAAAGAACACCATACCCATGGTGGCGGCGGAGTCATGCTTTAAGGCTGCTTTTCTTCAGAACAGAACAGCTACAAATAACAGTCGATTTTAGTGCAAAACCTTCATGTGTCTGCCAGCAAGTTAACGATGAAAAGGACTTTCACCTTTAAATAACCCACAACATACATCCAAATCAACAAAGGAATGCTAAACCAAAAGCAGGCAATGTTTTTGAATGATCGAGCCAGAGCCCAGACCTGAATCCAACAGAACAGAAAAAGTCTGTGGGTGGACCTGAAGCGGGGCTGTGCACAGGAGAGGCCCTCACAATTTGATGGCTCTAGAATGTTTTTGCAAGAAAGTGTGGGACAATATTGCCAAGTCAAGATGTGACACTCACACACGACTCTTACCCAAAAAAGACTAAGGTGCTTCAACAAGGCATTAGTTTAAGGGTGTGCACACTTGTGCAACCACGTTATAACTTTTATTTTTCACCTAATTTTTATATGCTGTAATTTACCATTGAGGGTGGATAAAGTTCCAACATGATTTAGATTGGTTTATTTTTTTTTACATCACAAAACCCTGCTATTTAAACAGGGGTGTGTAGATTTGGATTTCCACGGTATGCCCAGCACTGCTTGTGATGAATCTTTTAAATAGCCAATAGCGTTTACCTTACCTTACAGCCCAGGCTAAGCCGTACACAAGTTATTTCCTTTTTTTTTTTTTTTCTCTAATGTTGGGACACTTCAGACTCTAGAGTGTGTTTGATTGGACAGAAAATCTGATGAGAGGCTGAAGTGTAGAATGAGGTCATCACAATTGTAGACCATATTGGTGGTAGAGAGAGACTTTAAACTTAATTTTGAATGCATAGATCTTCTAAATGTAAATTGTCTCATTGTTTTTGAGCACATTAGCTTACAGACAACCTTAAGGCTAACATGAGTTCATGGGGGCTTGAAGCCCTAGAACATTGGGTCACCTGCGTGTCCCCTGAAGTGGACAATGTAAGATCAAAGTAGCAAGGGATAAAAGTGAAGGTATGGGAAAGCAGCAGCCAAACATGCACCTATTTATTCTGCTGTCTACCAAGATATCCCAAGAAGCATTTGGACACCGAAACGCAGACGAGCGTGATACCTTCTTCTCTCGGATCAGCAGCCCCCCTCTCCAAAGCTCATAGGCATCGATACAGGTCTCTACATCAGAGGGAGGACACACTTTGCCCGACAGGTACGAGGCTGCTGTTCGCCATCTGAACGATAAAGACTCATTTTACTGATGCTTCTGCTCATGTATACTGTTTCTATTTGTATTTCAAAGAAAAATATCAATAAATGATGCAGATGTAGTTATCAGTGTTATAAATGTATTAAACTTAATATAACAGACCTTCATACAAACAAAAAAAAAGGGTAGCAGTCTGGGAAAGACCCATCGCTGTGCCTGAATTCTGGTAAGAAACACTCCCTATTCAAATTTTAGGAGAAAGCAGACTTTAAAAAGCTATAACTTGACTTCTAATTGAGATTCAGGCTCGAGAAAAGCTGATGAGAAGTGGTTTTCCCCAGGCTGCCAAACAAATAAACACAAGGCATATTAAGGTTTAGTAATAATTCTGCACAAATATGCAGAAAGGTATTATTTCTGTCTTCTGTGCAAAGTGTAGCAAGACCTGTTTAAGCAAGAGCAACACCATGTGACCATACTACTATTTGTGCATCCACTATCCCCCCAATTGCAGAAACGTTTACTCTGCATACACAATCACACATTTTCAAGGTCATAGCGAGGATCCTTAAAGTAAATGTAATCATGGGATTGT
The DNA here is from genome assembly GCA_022414735.1 of Noturus placidus. NCBI lineage: Eukaryota > Metazoa > Chordata > Actinopteri > Siluriformes > Ictaluridae > Noturus > Noturus placidus. The sequence continues at coordinate 40,741 of JAFFST010052313.1, forward strand.
GGATCTGTTACCCTGCACTATGCTCTGTGATGATGGTCATCTGTGCAGACTGCCAAGCCTGCAAGTGCTTCAGTGAGCCGATCACCGGCAGCAAGTCCTTCATTCCTACCTCGCCCTCGCACAGCAAGATTACATCCAACAGGAACCTTCCTGCAAATCGCAAAACACACAGGTTCTGTAATAATAACCTGTTTGACCACCTAATACCATCATTTCCTAAGAACAAGTCAGTGCAAGCAAACTCTAAAATAATAAACATGGCAATAATTCAGAATTAGTTGTTACCTGGAGGAGGAAGTTTGTCTGCTAACTGATGAAGAGACTCCGCCGTGTCCTCAAAGAGCCTATGAAGAAAACAGCCAAAGCTTTAAACACCGTTTTAGACTTCTGCAGTGTGTGAAATGGAACAAATGAAATAGTGAGCACATACTCCAGGTGTGAGGTGATCTCGGACAGCTGGCTCGGCTCCTCTTGCTCTTGCAGGGCGCTGGCACAGCTGTCCACAGGAGAAAGCCCAGACTCGTCATCATCGCTGTGCTGCACACACACCTCATCCCACTCTGGGCTACAGAACTGACACACACAAACAGGTGCAAGATGGTCAACTTGCGTGAGCGTTGCAGCCGACCAACATTGTGGGTGTGAAAGTACACCAAACTATGGAAACTTAAACTATTATTACACCCACCATCCAAAAATTAGGAACACCTCGACAGTCATATAATCAGCCAATCATGTCGCAACAGCACAATGCAAAAAAATTAATGCAGATACAGGTCAATAGCTTCAGGCAGTATTCATAACAAACATTAGAATGAGGAAAACAACATGATATCAGTGACTTTGTTTATGGCATAGTGCCAGAAGGGCTGGTTTGAGGATTTCACAAACTGCAGATCTCCTGGGAATTTCCCACACAACAGCCTCAGAGTTTACACAGAAAGGTGCGTAAAACAAACACATCATTTGAGCAGAGGCTGAAAGCTAGAACACCTTCCTGATCAGAGAGCTCTGAAGAGAATGAACAGACAGGTCTCAGCTGACAGGAAGCAAAGAATCTCAGAATGCACGACTCATCAACCCTTGCTGTGGATCAGCTACAACAGCAGAAGACCACATCAGGCTCCACTCCTGTCAGCTAAGAACAGGAATCTGAGGCCATCATGGGCACAGACTCACCCAGGTGATTTTTAAAATGGATGGTGAGCAAAGGTAAATCACCTCAATAAAGATTTCCTAAGTGTGGCACATCAAATAAAATGTTATAAGAAAAAAACAGAAATGCTACATTATTCTTGATACACTTGCAAAGAAATAATCCTCTTAAAAGGTGCATTTAGTCACAATTAGTCATGATTACAGCTCTAGTGGTCAAGTAGGCGAAGTACAACAACCTTGGAACCATTTTCTTTTTTCTTTACTCCTTGAACTTGCCTCGCATTCCCACCATGTACTCAAAGCACGCTCCCAGATTCTACTGTTGCAGCGGCGTTCATTTATAAGTGTGGTGATGTTAACATTTTATCCTGACATGTGGCCGTAAACTGCTCGACAGCCAACCATACACCGTTATAAACACGAGAAATCGGTCATACTGATTTTCTGCTCTGAGAATGATGCTTCTACTGCTATGTTTTCTTTGTAGTGAGCGCTCATGAGCTTTTCAGTTGAAAACTACTGACTTTGTTAGCTGCTGCAAATATCCAGCACCACATACATATATGAAAGCAATTCACCAAAAGCGTTGCCTTACCTCGCTCGCTGAGTGATAAAAGTTTATTTACTTGATTTGTTATGCAAAGCCAGCCATTCAAACAATTCAAAGATGGAGATTATATATAAATAAATATAATCTCTATCTATCTATCATATATATATATATATATACACACACACACACACACATACACACACACACACATACAGTGCCTTGCGAAAGTATTCGGCCCCCTTGAACTGTTCGACCTTTTGCCACATTTCAGGCCTCAAACATAAAGATATAAAACTGTAATTTTTTGTGAAAAATCAACAACCGGTGGGACACAATCATGAAGTGGAACGACATTTATTGGATATTTCAAACTTTTTCAACAAATAAAAAAACTGACAAATTGGGCAAGCAAAATTATTCAGCCCCCTTAAGTTAATACTTTGTAGCGCCACCTTTTGCTGCGATTA
>JAFFST010052313.1:66429-95619 GCA_022414735.1 Noturus placidus
TCCAAAATTAATCATAAAACTCACTTTCACCGCACCTTAGTGCATCTGTTACTTGCGGTCTTTAGAGATATTTTACTTTTGATCAGAGTGTTTTAATTACACATTACTGATCTTACTCGCGCTACACTCTGTATCACCGCGTCTACACAGCGCGTGAGGAGCAACGCGGCCTCGTTACTAACACATCACTTCCGTTATAATTAACAATAGAATTTAAACTGCAAGCGTGCAAATACAGCATATAATGACAATAAACTGAAATTAAACTAAACCCTTTAAGCAACTCGCAACCGCATCACTGTCATGCTTCCGTGCTGCAGAAACTCTGCTTTATAAAGTTTATAAATCTTCTCAGCGGTGTTTATTATAAAATGATCCCTTGCCTTAGAGGACTTCGAGGACACACTTTCTTCCTCGGTCACTGGACGATTTCGCCTCCGTCTGATGGTGACAGAGGTCATGTTGGGGATAAAAGATACCGCTGACAGACAGTAAACTGAAGAAAGTCATTGTCGGTGACTATGAGGCTAAAGCTGGCGGCGTCACATTACGTGCGTGTGACGTCAAGCTTCATCGACTAGGAAGTGGATTATACTTCTGGTTAGTAAAAACCTGCTAGTGTTCCATTTGAGATGATATTACCTTTCTTAAATTCACACACTAGATGGTAGAGTAGTCCGTGCACAGTGTAAGTGTATAGTACATTATTTGGGACACAACTTTAGTGTTTATTCTCTGAAGCATGATTTTGGAACAGAAGTAACGTAATGAGTAAATCTCCCCTGCGCCGCGCACAGACCAACTAATCTATACTGATTCGTTGACAACAATTTTCCTAATCGATTATTATCGATTTTATCGATCAGCTCTAATAGGAACACTTGTACGCTTGCTCATTCATGTAGTATTTTAATCAGCCAATTATGTGGCAGCAGCACAGTGCATAAAATCATACAGATACAGGTCAAGAGTTTCAGTTAATGTTCACTTCAAACATCAGAATGGGGAAAGTGTATTCTCTGTAACTTTAACCATGCCATGGTTGTTAGTGCCAGATAGGCCAGTTTGAATATTTTACAAACTGCTGATCTCTTGTTCCGGACTGGAAAAAGACTAAGTGACTTTATATATATATATATATATATATTCTAATCTTCACCTGTCCAGTTTGAGTGAGTGGAACAGGAGTGGGACGTGATGAGGTCTTCTGCTGATGTTGTCCATCTACCTCAAGGTTTGATGTTTTGTGCATGCTGAGATGCATTTCTGCTCACCATGGTTGTAAGGAGTGCTTATTTGAGTTACTATAGACTTCCTGGCGGCGCAAACCAGTCTGGACATTTTCCTCTGACCGCTCTTATCAGTAAGGCATTTCCACCCACAGAACTGTCGCTCATTCAGTGCTTTTTGTTTGTTACACCCTTCTGTGTAAACTAGAGATTGTGGTGTGTGAAAATCCGAGAAGATCCTCAAACCAGCCCATCTGTCAGCAGCATCCATGCCACGATCAAAGTCACCGAGATCACACTTTTTCTTCATTCTGATATTTGATGTGAACATTAACTGAAGCTCTGCATCTGCATAATCTTTTGAACTGCTCCTACATGATTGGCTGTTTTAAAAAAACTACATGGATGTACAGGTTTTCCTAAAAAAGTGGACAGCGAGTGTATATTCAGTAAGACGTCTTCACATCTATCCACTAAAGTGGACACATATCTATAAACAGTATTAACGAGGAGACGTGGTTGAGCCTGGACGTTCTTGACTTTGGTCTGTAATGGAAAAGAGTGGTGTGTTAGTTAGCAAGTGTTCTCCCACAGCTCCAGAAAGGCTGTTTAATGGCTCACAAACTCTCTCTGTCGCTGCATCTTGTCCTTTGTGTGTACTTCACAAAGTGCTCATGATTCACTGCATCTCTAGCTGCCTGTTATAACTACTGGACCTTAAAGAGCCATCTTATTTTCAGGCATTTTTGTATTATTCCTAAGTGTCTATATAACGGTGCCTTGCATTGCAAGTATTCTCCTCGTGAACTTTTCTACATTTTTTTTTTTATCGTCACGACCTAGAACTGAAAATGAGAGTACCTGTCATGAATCTACACAACACAACCCATAATGCTGAGGTGCAACCAGTTGCCATCAAAAGACACGTCGAGGAAGAGTATCAATCAGGGTTCGGTTATTATTTATGACAAATATATATTCTGAACATACCATGGAGCACCATTAAATCTGTTATTAAACAAAGGAAAGAATATGTTAGAAGCACAATACTACCTCGAGGAGACCATCCATCAAAAGTGACTGGATAAGGAGGGCATTAGTCTGAGAAGCAACCTAGAGGACAAAGGTAACCCTGAGGGAGCTGGAGAGATTCACAGCTCAGATGGGAGACATTGGGGCGGCTGTGGCTCAGTCGGTAGAGCGGGTTGTTCACTAATCCACTAATCGTAGGGTTGGTTGTTCGAATCCCAGCCCGGGTGATCCCATGCCGAAGTGTCCTTGGGCAAGACACTGAACCCCAAGTTGCCCCCGATGGCAAGCTAGCACCTTGCATGGCAGCTCTGCTACCATTGGTGTGTGAATGTGCTCTCATTAGTAAGTCACTTTGGATAAAAGCGTCTGCTAAATGAGTAAATGTAATGTAAATGATCACAGGGCAGCTATAGCCCAGACATTGCACAAAATAGGCTTTATAGAACAATGGCAAGAAGAACGAAAAAAACAAAAGCGTATGAAAGCCTGTTGTGGATTCCGAAAATATGCAGGGCTGTCTGGTATGATTAGTCTAAAATTTTATTATTTTTTTCCTGGTCACAAAGTGCCACTTTTGTCAGAAAGTCAACAATAATCCTCACTCTGAAAAGAGCACCCCTACAGTGAAGCATGGTGGTGGTGGAATTGTGTTATGGGGTTGCTTTTTTTTCTCCTTTTCATCAGGGACTGGAAGACTGGTCAGGGTTGAGTGTAAGATGGATGGAGACAAACGCGGGGCAAATCTAGACGAAAACCTTTCAATAGTACGACTCTAAATGTACTGCCAAAGCTACGCTGGAGTGGTTTAAAACGGAGAACCTGACCGTGTCCAGTCAAAACCCACACTTCCAATCCAATTTGAGAATCTGTGGCAAGACTTGGAAGTTCACTTGGTGTCCACCCACGGCCTCCTTTCAGACTCCTCCAGAACTTGTTCTGTTTTACCTAGAAAAATGGGTAAAAATGTTAGGATACATGTGTGCAAATCTGATCGAGACATCCCAGCTGTAACTGCAGCCAAAGGTGGTTTTAGACAAGATTTTACACATTTCCTCAGTGTTGCTGTGACTCCTTACAGTATGAAAGCCTTCAAAATAAGTGGCAGAAGTTTATACATAGACCTAGGGCTGCACGATTATGGCCAAAATGATTATCACGATTATTTTGATCAATATTGAGATCTCGATTATTTATCACGATTATTCATTGATTTTATAGACAACGTATTTTTATTGCAGTTTCACATTTAATTAAACGGACCGCTGCTTTCCGTCCGCCTCACACCTCCAGGGTCCAGGGTTCGAGTCCCGCCAGGGCCATGTGTGTGCGGAGTTTGCATGTTCTCCCCGTGTGTCGGGGGTTTCCTCCGGGTACTCCGGTTTCCTCCCCCAGTCCAAAGACATGCATGGTAGGCTGATTGGCGTGTCTAAAGTGTCCGTAGTGTATGAATGTGTGTGTGAGTGTGTATGTGATTGTGCCCTGTGATGGACTGGCACCCTGTCCAGGGTGCCCGATGCTCCCTGGGATAGGCTCCAGGTTCCCCCGTGACCCTCAAAAGGAGTAAGCGGTTGAGGATGGATGGATGGATGGATGGAGACCACTGCTTTCACCTCCATGTTGTGCTACATTCCTGATAATGTACAAATCTTTGCATCAAATTAGACTTATCCTTATTATTATTATTTATTTATTTATTTTTAGTGATTGTAACATTAATGTGCCACAATATAACACACAAGTAGGCATGAGAGAACTTGAGCTGGTCAATTATGACAGAATTTAGGAACATCGTGTGATTCATGACACATTAATTTATCTTCTGATAAACTCAATTTTTTATATTTACAGACTCTGTTAACCTGTTCCACCTTGTAAACAAATACAATAAACCTCAATGTTCGGTGTCTGCTCCTCTTAAATATATTTAAAGCTACACTATTAGACATTTTCCACTGTCAAGGTTCTGGACTGGAACAAGTTCTCGAACCGCTCTGTGTATATTGTGTATATATCTGAATAATCTCATATAGGATGTGATTGGGTGAGTTCATTTACCTGTCAGGCGGCTGTGGCTCAGTCGGTAGAGCGGGTTGTCCACTAATCCACTAATCGTGGGGTTGGTGGTTCGAGTCCCGGCCCGGGTGATCCCATGCCGAAGTGTCCTTGGGCAAGACACTGAACCCTAAGTTGCCCCCGATGGCAAGCTAGCACCTTGCATGGAAGCTCTGCTACCATTGGTGTATGAGTGTGCACTTGTAAGTCGCTGTGGATAAAAAGCGTCTGCTAAATGAATAAATGTAAATGTAAATGTCAAATGCAAAGTGCTTTAGTTTTAATGGTGGTCATTAGGGACGCACCGATCAGGATTTTAACAGCCTATATGGTCCAGATACCAATCTTTTTTCATTTAAGCTTTAATCAGGAAGTCTGTCATAAACAGTTCAATGTAAGCTCTCTGCTCATGGTCACTGTTAATTGAATTAAAATAATAGCAATGAGAAATACTGTTGGTTATTTGATTAATAAACAAGCATAATATATTTATTTTTAAATATCTTAAAAACAATAAAGAGTCCTAATTAAAAGTAGACTAACACAAGCATGATCCATATTAGGAAAAAGGCTAATAGCTTTCATAAGGAAATGGCGAACTAAGCTTAAATGCCACCCATAGTAATTAAATATTATTTCATCTTGTTTATATTTTATGAAGTTATTATAATATACATTTTTTTTTTATCTATATTTGTAGATGCATTTTGGACTTCCTGTAGTTTTTATTTCGATTGTATTATACAACTCCGAACAGGTCACTCGTGCCGGTGCAAATAAATATTTATTCACATTCGCAGAAAGTACTTCAGTCACAAATTACGTCGCACTGTAGAGCCCTGAGTTTATCTGCAAAGTTTTTTCCCATTCGGCGTGATCAGGTTTAATGTCCCCGTCAACCCCTGTAGTGCCATTTAGCATCATGCTAGCTAGTGTCATGATTTCCCCTCGCGCAAGCGCTGGAGCTCGCAGAGAAACTGGCAGCTCCGTTTCCAGGGTTTGGCACTACAAAATGACATCATCCCTGCGCCGCGCTATGTGATTGGTTGTAAGTCTAGGAAGCGCTTGATTTGAGTGGAGAAAACAGCAGAGTTTTCTATGAGCGGAGGACAAACTTTAAACATCAGTATCGCAGTCAATCATGCTTATTTAATCGTGGGCTGTCAAAATCGTAATCGTGATTGATATTGGTTAAATTGTGCAGCTCTACATAGACCCTTTAAACAGTAAACTTCCCTTTCACGTAGAAATATGATCCTCATTCATCTTGTTGTTGTTGTTATTATTATTATTATTATTATTATTATCGCCCAGAGCTTGACTGACTTCCATAATACATCAAACTTGTGATAAAGACATCACTCTGCTGGCATTAAAGCGAGAGATAATTGCAGTGAGACTGCTTTATTATTTGATTATCTCGAGCAGTCCACTGGAACGTGAGATGCCATGCTGCGGCCATATTAAACGAACACCGTGCAGGACAGAAGGAAATTAAGGCCTGCCGTGATGTAGACTAGGAAAAGTGTAAGCCTCATTAAGGAAATAAAAGTGAACACTAAAGACCTACTCCGAACAGAGAGCCCCGACAGAGCCATTTTGCCTGATAACCTTTTTCTCATTCTGCTGTTCGGTACATATATCACTCCTGCTACTCTGCTACTGGACTGTCAGATTGAAGCGCAAGTGGGAGGGTTTGCAAATGGACTTTGATGTTCAATAGCCCCGATGATGAAACACTGCTGTGCACCTTTTTTTATTTATTTATTTATTTTTTTTAATAGTTTGAGCTCATAATGCACAATTGGGGAACAGTGTATTACAAAGCCCTGTGACCCAGCCATGACAATCCAATTATTTTTCCCTTGTCCTCATTCTTCTCAGCAAGGCACCCAAAGGAGAAACATGTCCCTGCTGTTATTTTCAGCTATTCTCTATGGCTCTCTATATTCTCTATAAGATTTCAGTGCATTTTAGGTGTGATAAATAATCATTTACAGAAATATAATGGCTTCACTTCTAGTATGTGTATTGTGAAGAGATGATTTCATTCTGCTTGATTATCCCAGAGCGAAGCCTCTTTATTATTCCTAAGTTATGCTTAGATTTTATGCTACATGAGCTAGTTCCACTCAGATGTGTTTTCATTTTAAGCACATTTCTGAAAAATAGTATAGTGTGTGTGTGTGTGTGTGTGTGTGTGTGTGTGTGTGTTACGTGTGTTAAGTATTTCATTTTCAATTAGAGGAGATTTGTAATCGCTGCATTAAAACACCATGTGACTACTAATAAAATCACAGGGATAAAATCAACTATTAAAACGTTGTGTTTTAAATGTAGAAGCGTTCAGATGGAGCAGAAATGTATGGCATCATTTATAAACCATCTTCGTCAGGTGTAAAACCTTTCATTTTAACTTGTATATAGCTTTCTGAATTTTCCATCCATTTATTTTCGATGCATGGAAAACCCCGCATTGTAAAGTGGTTAAAACACTTGGAATACATTTGAAGAATTGCACAAATCTTTTATAAATAAATAACAGGACCTTTTATTAAATGCTTATGTCAAAACTTGTGTGACATTTAGATGTTTCATGTGGCTTTGTTTTTTTATTTTATTTTAAATAATTCTACGTGGACTAAATTGAGATTTGCTGTGTTTTTTTGTTTGTTTTTTTTTATCCTTGCAAGTTAAGTTGCATTAGAATGGTGCTTTGTAACAGTTTTGAATGCAGTTGATACAGTAAATAAATAAGATAACAGCTGGATTCTGCACATCTATACTTCATGGATGTGCTGTTAGTAAAGACAACTTAATAACTTCCAATATAAGGTTAAAAAAAGTCATAAGCAATGACACCCAAATGGCAAAGGGTTCATGTATAGACAAATCAATGTACTTCATTAACATAAATCCTCCAGTATTGCTTCCTAAAATATGTATGCAGTGCGTATGAATGTGTTCTGAAGGCCCAGTGTAGGTCCCCTTCAGTATATACATTTCCCAAATGATCGAGGATGTTTTTCTGCCTAACGTACGGCTGGGCGATTATATCGATATAATAGCGATATCGTGATAAATGATTATGCGAGATACACTTTTCTGAGATATCGCTGGTATGGTGGTGTATTTTTAAAAAAAAATTTTTATTATTATTCATAATTACAAATTAAATTATCCTGAATGGATGCCATTGATTTGACATATTTAGAAAAAGAAAAAAAAGGTAATCTTATATTTGTAGGCATTAAAGAAAAGTACCGTCAAAATCAGTTGAACGTTTTTTGTTGTTTGTTTATTTTACTACTGTTTTGCGGAGTTTGTTAGCTAAATTATATATCGTAATATCCCCCACCCCCACATTCCCTCAGGACATTATAGGATTTACAGTCGTAGCACAGTGTGCATTTTTCTGAATAATAGGCAATCGGAGTCATAAAATAAGGCCGTATCTGTCTGAAGTGGTTCTGTGTAGTGATTCGTTACGTTCTTAATGCGTTAGGGTTTTGTTTTCCTTTCCTCAGACCCTGTATAAATGGGAAGATCAGTGCATTAAGGCTAATCAGAATAGTCAGCGGTTGCACTTGGAGGTTTTGTGCATCTGAAAGCAATGAAAATACCTCGCTAAGAATATATCTGCAAATTGCAAATCCTATAGAATGTCCATAAGCATCCATGGAAATGTACTGAGGCTTGCATAACTATTTACCTCATTGGCTTAAGCCAAGGTGTGTTGGTGTTTTTTGTATTTATATATTTTTCCCCCATGGGGTTTAATGCAGCAAATCATGGGAAAGGTCTAAGGGGGCAAATACATTTGCAAGTATGACCATTGTCAGATGTTATAATTCAATAACCTGTTGATAGAATTTGAAACTGGATGTTTTTTTTTTTTTTTTTTGAAGCATCCAAAAGAGCGTGACTTGCATAAGTATTTACCCCCTTGGATTAAACCCAAGGTGGTTTTGTTTTGTTTTGGGTTTTTTTTTTTTTTTTTTATCTGTATTTACATTTGCTGGATTTTTGTCCAGCATAACTACAGTCCCCAGACAACCAGTGGCTTTATGGTATGCCTTGGATTTAAATTGACGTTGTCACTAACTTCCTATAGCAGCATCTACAAGGCCAAGATCATTTTTGTGCCCGTGAATCCAACTTCTCCCATGATATTTCACTTTCCCAAAGAGCCAGCGGAAGCCAATACACTGCTGTTAAACTAAACAAGTGCCCCTTAACACTATTGTGAAGCCTTAAGCCTTAAACCTGAGCAGCTTTGTCATCTCTCTCATGCTATTTTGCTGCAGTCAGCCTCTCCCTAAGAGGCACATGAAGAGCGTGTAATTAAAACACGTCAGTTAGAAGTGAGAGCTTAATAGGATAATGAGACTTGGTAGATCGTATGCAGTAATTAAATTGGGGAAAGGAAGATGACTGAAGAGCTCCACAGGTTGGCGGCTGTTCTTGTAAAGTTTGCCGTGCCGTAAGGAAACCCACCTGACTCCCCATGAATGCAGTAATGAAGCTGAAATCAAATACCGGTGGAAAATAAAGTTCTTCTGTAAATCCGCTCCTGTCGGCAAATGCAGAGAGTGAGAGGCACCAGCGTAGAAACATCCAAGAAAAAGCCAAGATATAAATACACGTATCCAAGAATTCTTCACAGCACCTGGAGAAACCAAAGAATACACATTTTTATAGTCATCGATTCAATGCTTTCATGTCACTCAAAATGTCACATGCAGTGTGCGAGTTTGTTAATGAGGCCTGCGATGTAGTTCTGCGAATTGACACGCACATGAACTCTGGGAAAGCAGTGCTGTTATTTGAATGGTCTCAGACAATTTAATGTAATTACAGTTGGCGAGTATAGATGCAGTGCGTATGGGGCAGTTTAAGGTTTTAAGGGTCAGCTTTTACTATTTAATGTATGTGTTCTTAGGAATCCCACTGAATTTAGTGGCATTGCTCTTATATGGTATGTGCCTCATACTGCAATGACCTTAGAGCACATACACATATATCCAGTCATGACCAACCTCATGACCAACATTGGTTCCTAAAGTGGGGATCATCATGATTTATTTATGTTGTTGCAGTGTTTGATATCACAACCTACCTTCATCCATCCAGCCATCCATTTTCCTGTACCGCTTATCCTACCCCGGGGAACTCTGGGTACATGGCACTTTGTCCAGGGTGTCCCCTGCCAACTCATCACAGGGCACAGTCGCGCATACACACTCCAGTCACACACTACGGACATATTGGAAATGTCAGTCCGTCTACATCACATGTCTTTGGACTGGAAGAGGAAACCGGAGTACCCAGACAAAACCCCTGAAGCACGGGGAGAACATGCGAGCTCCGCGAACACAGGGCGGAAGTGGGATTCGAGCCCCCAACCCTGGAGGTGCGAGGCAAACATGTTAACCACTAAGCCATCGTGCCCACCCCCTACCTTTTATCAAAGTTATTTATTATTGAGTTCTTATAGTTATTAGCTTGTGTAACAAATTTCATAGGGTTTTTTTTTTTTTAGGGTTCAACGGTTTAGGCTCTGATCTGGATTACTGATCGAAAGGTCAGGGGTTCTCTGCCAAGCTGCCACTGTTGGGCCCCTGAGCAAGCTGCCACTGTTGGGCCCCTTAATCCTCTCTACTCCAGGGCTGCCATATCATGGCTGACCCTGCACTCTGACCCCAACTTCCTAATAAGCTGGAATTTGCGAAAAAAGAATCTTAATCCAAACCTCAACAACTCAAAAAGTTAAACTTTCAAAGTCCATTCTTCTGTGAAGTGAAAGATATAAAGTGCTCCATTAAATAGAATATTACTGTGCGCATTTGAATAATGAGCCTAATATTGAAATAGCTGGATTATGTTAATGAACAACCGTTCTAGGGGGTCAGTGGAAGTTTCAGGGGGTCTCTGGCTGTAGTGAAGTTTAAGAAGCACTGACCTCCAGCACAAAGCATAGAGCATTTGTTTAAAAAAAAAAAAAAACCCACACATACACACACTATTTTCCTTCATGGAAGGCCAGTTTTGTGTAGGTTTAAAGTTCATCATTGGGCTGCTTTTCTTCTCTGGCTGCTGCTTATCAGTTTCGAGTTTCTCATCACTCAGAGTCTGGACTTTCATAAATCCCTACAGAAGTGATTCACAGACCTAAGCTATAACTGTACGGCTCATTGAGCTCTGAGAATTTCTGCATTGAGTTTTTCTGATTTGCTTCACTTTTCTAATAGCGGGCCAGGTTAATGACACATGGGGCTCACAGCATGCTCTAGATGTTCTGTTCTTTTTGCCAGGAAGTCCGCAGTTATAAGCGTTTTCTTAAAGGAACTAATGTATTGTTCTGGCATTCGTTTAATAATCGAACTTAACATTGAAATATTTTGCTGCATACACTATATACGGTGCCTTGCATAAGTATTCACCCCCTTAAACTCTTCTGCATTTAGTAGCGTTACAACGTAGAGCTAAATTTGAATTAACTGGAATTATCCGTCATGTGTCTATAGTGAATAACCTCTAATATTGAATCAATCAATATATTTTGTCAAATGATATGCAATCTCAAATGTGTTGTTTATTATTTGTAAAAGTATTGATCCCATTGCTGTGAAAACCATAAATTAGTCATGTAATTAGCCAAATGGAGTTCACTTGTGCAGATAAAGTGTTCTGTGATCTCAGTATAAATCCAGCTGTTTATTGAATGCCTCAGAGTTTGTTACAGGAAGCAGCTAAATACACAGCGTTACGAAGATCAAGGAGCTATCATACAGATCCAGGACAGTTTCCTGGAAAAGTGTCATCAGGATTTGATTGTTAAAAACATTATCCCAAACTTTGAACATCTTTAGGAGTACCTTTAAATACATCATTAAAAATTGGGAAGAATAGTGGCATAACCATGACTATGCCTAGAGCAGGGGTGCACACACTTTTTTGACTTGCGAGCTACTTTTAACATGACCAGTCAAGGAGATCTACCTACACTAAAAATGCGAAACATTTATATATATATATATATATATATATATATATATATATATATATATACTGTATATATATATATATATATATACACTGTATATATGTATGTATATAATATACTGAGTACTTCAAATATATATACACGCAATATATGTTCATGTACCTTGCATAACTGCATGAACCCTTATGACACACTACACTTCAGTACATTTTTGGTCAGTACCTTACTCTGATGGCGTGCACTGAATAGAATCAGCCAGGGTTGCAGAGTTCGGACAGTAGCTGCTGGTAACCAGCCTCCAGCTGGCCTCTAAATGATGATCAGTCATTGTGGACTGGTATTTGGTCTTAATAATGTTCATGTGGGAAAAGGCTGAGTCACAGAAATAATAGTAGCGACTGGCTCAAGTAAAGCAAAGTCTTGAAAGCGTCTGTCAAACTCTGACTGATAGCTGTCAATCTGCTCCGTGCAGTGCAATGTTCAACTGCGCACAAGCCTTCCACTGCGTCTCCAGCTCTGACGCGAGGTTCTGGAAGTTCATGGTGCTGCAGCTTTGAGGACAGAAGTTGCATTTTCCGTTTAAAGGTATTAACTGAGCGGATCATATTGACTACGGTTATGTCTTGTCCTTACAGCTCCAAATTAAGCTCATTGAACATGTTGATCAGATCGGTTAAAATGCCACTGATCATCACTGAGTTGGGAGATTCTGCATGTTTAACAGCAAAAAGAAACTCCCTCTGGACAGAGCTCTCAAATCTCTGCAGGAATTTACCCCTACTAATCCCTCTCACATCAGTGTGTAGGAGCTCAGTGTGGTCGCAGACCTCATTGCGGGCGCATTGTCCATGGTGACTGATATTAATGTGCACACTGGGAGCTGGGTTTTGTCTTTAAAAGACTGAAAAAAGTTAACTCGGTGATTTCGCTCGCTAGTCTTTAGCGCTGGAGCGTTTGATCACAAGCGTGGTGACCGAAAAGACGAGATCTCAGACTGGCTGTCCTGTACATCAACGCTAACATTTTCATTTATTTTTTAATTTTTTTAATGGCGATCTACCCGCACTTCCTTTGCGATTGACCTATTGTGCACCCCTGGCCTAGAGGAAGACATCAGACAAAAGTCCATGAGCACGTAAGGAGGATATTATACAGAGAGGAAATCAAAAGGTCAAGGGTAATTCTTAAGTTGTCCTTTGAACATCTCCTGTATGAGCTGTGCTTTTCTCCAGCTCTTGGTTGCTTCTCTGACTAATGGCCTCCTTACGTGCTCACTGACGTTTGGTGGATGTCCTCCACTAGAGGGATTCACGATTGCGTGCTATTCTTTCAATATACTGTCCTGTAGTTTTGATAGTTCCTTGCTCTTTCATGATGCTGTTTATTTTGGTATGTTCTTCAACAAATTTTAATTGTACACAGGTAGACTCAATTCAGCGAATTATGTGGCTTCTGATAGCAGAACTAATTTCACGGGGGTGAATACTAGTTCACTAAAAGTTTTACATACATTGCGCCCCTGCGTCAATATACTTTTTACATTGGCTCACTGCACATGGACTTGCACATGGACTGCCACTTTATCTATGACTTTACTTATGACTGCTGTACGTTTTTATACACACATTAACAAAACTGCTCATCACACATGTTTAATGTACTGTTTTAACTTGGAGAGCTATGTATATTTTTATTCCCTCTCATTTGTGGTGTATATTGGGAGTTTATTGAGCATTTTTAACGTCTTAATCGTCCCTGTTTACTCTTGTGGTGTGGCTGTTGCGACACCAAATTTCCCCTTGGGGATCAATAAAGTATTCTCTCTATCTATCTATACTGTCTTTTCTATATTATGTACTAATTTGTCCAGGTTCATGACAGTATAATCCCAATTAAATCCATTTCAGTTCCAGGTTGCAATATTGTGGAATGTTCAAGGGGATGAATACTTCAAGGCACTATATCTGTGAACGCTTCTGGGTTTGCTAGCCAGAACGCATCCAAATGTTAGATTTTAAGAGATGGTGAAAGTTGTAGGGTTTAAAAGTGGCCCCGTTATGTCGAGTACATTTAAAATGCCAGAGAACATGCATATCTGCTGTAATTTGTAGTAATGATGCTTGACGGGATGTATTTAGTGGTTGAAGCTGTCTGTAGTTGTGTTCTATGGGGTTCCTCATTGTAGCCACATGGCTTGATGCAAAAAAAAAAAAAAAAGAAAGTATTTACAATAGACCTACTTGAGACAGTTATTAAGTGAGACATGGATTAGATTGTGATTTATGGTGATTAGATGGTGATTATGTTCTTCACGGAAATGTGCCATTCAGACTGGGGTTTCTAGGTTTACAAAAGAACTGATGCGTGCAGTCATCTTTTGACAAGAATGTCGAATGTTTCATCTTCTTGTACAGCAAAGACACGCTCTACAAAAAGAAGAAAATACATAACTTTATGACATTTTCCTCAACTCGTATTGTTCTCTTTTATCAGATATGTCCTGACTACATCCCACCAAGGTTTCTATATCTAATGTAACCAAGCCGTTCTACTTTTTCTTCATAGTGACACTATTTCTAACAGGTAACGGTTGCTACCCTGAGTGTGACCGTTACACTGTATTTTCCAGTGCTCAAATGTAGACATGTAGGCAGTAATTGGTGCTGCCTTTTCACAGCTGAAGAAGATTACAGAAGCTATTACATATTTAAATGACTTCATACCCACAATATTTGTTTGTGGAATCATTATGCTGATCAAGTAAACCGTGTCGGCTCATTGACAGCTGATTTGTATGTATGAGCGATAGAATCAGGACGTTAAGTAGCAGAACAGAAGCTCTTGTGGTGGTTATTACTTGTCGTTTTTAAAGTGCTCTGTCGTCTTTAATAAAGAGCACGGTTTGTTTTTTTTTTTCCTGACGGCTCAATGGCACGCTGAGGTTTTTGCCATATGCTGATCAGTTCTTTTATTCCCAGACTGAATGGGAGTAAAAGGTCTTGCTGTAAAAGCATACTCCACTGGTCGTTCAAGACCGATGCTTTGTCTGTCGTACTGAATTAAATGTGACAAATAGCGTATTGTTAATTGTAAATTGATTTAGGTGTAAATCTTCCAGTGACCAGAAACGTCATGATTCATATCTGGCATGACACACCTTATTTTTCTTATTTTTTCCCCCCTAATTCTTCTTCTTCAGGAGAGTTATTGCTAGTGAATCGAATGTGGGTCGTTTATTTTCCGATTGTTATTTATTGAGGCTTCTACTGGAGTCCGTTGTGAGGCTGAATACATCATTCCACATTTTCTCTGCTTAAATGAACCGATCTTTTCTTCTGTCTCCGCAGGCCAGAGGACTACAGGATGAAGTGACCTCATCACATCACAGACTGGACAGATTCAGTATCCATTTAATGGTTTCATTTTTTCATACTCTTGTCTATATGAAATAAAGTATCTTGAAAAAAATGTCTTGATTTGATTACATATTGTTTACCAATGACAGACACATTTCTTAAACATTTAACGTAATGTATTTATTGAGCCAGGCCGTAAAAAGAAAGGCTCTTGGTAACTCTATTAACTCAGAAAAGCCAGTTAGTATTAGAACAGCATTTTTTTTTTGGCCTGTGCCTTTTGGCCACAAATGGCTTTCACAGGCCTTTGTGCAGCCTGTTGCCTGTCTGATTCAAGGCAGTGGTTCAGTCCTAATTGACATCATATGTTTGTGTGGCTCTTGTAATGGCACATTGCCCTTTTGAAGTGCACTAAATGCTCAAAACAACACGTTGGTGATGGAAATGAACACCCTTGTTTGCTGTCGGTCTGTCACGAGGGTCAGCGACATCCCGCTGTAGGGTTGAACTGCAATTGTGGACATAGTGTTTCCACTGTTTGACGTGTGTGTCTACAGGAGTCATCAAACACGTCTTTGATGTGAGCACTAATCGAGACTCCCACGTCTGAGCTGACTGCCTTACGGGCTTTTAAAAAGAAACAAAGAATAGACGAGACATCACCGCTGTCATATTCCAGTTTTATTGGTTACAAAAACAAAGTAAAAATAAGTTACTTTTTTCCGCTTCAAAAATTTGGTAGCGAGCCATTCCTCTGGTACCTGCTCAACTCGCACAGTTTGATTCATTCTGAGAGGACAGTAGACCACAGGCCTAACTATTCAACACTTTTCCACAGTGAATAGGCCCATAGGACAAGCACATACACAGAGAGAGACCGAAAAGGACTTCCAGTCTGAGCTCTTGAATTAAAATCAAACAAAAACAAAAGTTCAATTCCCCACTGACTGCATAACATTTATCCTTACAAGACCAAATCCACAGGAAATTCACACTAACATGTGATTGTACAATCACGTTCCAGACATAATGTGTGGCATTTATAAGTATCGGTGGCAATGTTAGATTTGGTTCAATATGTTTTTTTTTAACTGTCCGGTACTGCCAAGGATCCATCTTTCCATAAAGTAACGTCAATAAACGTGACCGGAACAATGAAAGCGTGGACGATCAAACATGAAAGCACTGAAATTCAACCTTTCAATCTTTTATTAGAAAAACAATTGCACAAACTACAAATTCAATGCCCCCCCCCCCCCAAAAAAAAAGGACAACTAATACAAATCCACCGCACTGTCTGAAAGCTTTTTGTGGTTTTAAATGACTGCATGCACATTTACAGACAAAACAAACAACAACAACAAAAAAAACATCATTGAAGATCTGCGGGCACAGTATGGGTATTACTGCACTCCCTCCATACCACCCACCCCCATCAGGCACTTTCCAAATATCATTCAGTTACTGCTATCCTACTGGACACTCGCTTAATACTAAGGGTGTGTTTGTGTGTTTGTGTATGGGACTTTCAGTGTGCAGATTTATGTTCTTCCTCTTGTGTTGTGGTCTGAGCTAAACTCCTCTCAGTCAGGCTGCGGGAGAAGCGGTGCGTTCCTCGCTCCCTCATCATGGCACCGGGATAAGTAGTGCCAGGCTGGGCAACACGAGGGTTTGGATAGCTGGGCTCGTAGTACTGGGGTGGGTAGCGGCGGTATCCACCGAATGGGTCCTCTTCCTCCTGCTCCTCTTCGTCATTAGTGTCAGTGGGCCCGTAGTTTTGGTAGGAACTGGGAGGTAACTGTTGTACTATGGGAAGATTGGGGAATTGGGTTGGTCATCCATGTTTCCTCTGTCTATGTCATTCACCACCATCAAGAAAGTAGCCATTGGGTTAGGGTCAGAGGAAAGCAGCAGAGAGATAAAGGCACAGTGTTAGAGCAAACAGGAAGCAGAAGACGAGTACGAGAAATTATGGCTTTCTGGGGAAGGGCCATCAGGTATGGATGTCAAAAGCATTCCAGCCCAGAGAGAGAGAGAGAGAGAGAGAGAGAGAGAGAGGAAAAACGGGGTTACAAAGAAAGCTGGATGGATTTGTGTGAATAGGCATGCAGGACCTTTACTGTGTAGTGGTGGTGATCTTCAGGAGTGGGAGAATATGGCATTATATAATATGATAGCTTGGGGGTTGTAGACAAGTCTTTCCCTAGGCACAGTCTTTTTATTTTTTGCTAAAAGATGGAGGATGGAGGGATAAAGTGAAAGAAGAGAAATGGCAGCAGAGTTTCAGAGAATGCCTCTCAGTAGTCATTCTCATACTGCACTTCGGCTTCCCCTAGAGTCAGGAGACAGATGAGGAGGTCCCGGAAAGGAGAGAGAAACACACCGTGTAAGTATGACACCCACATGATCGTTAAAATGACCAACTCGGCTTCGGATTTTCCTTTCTGCAGCAATCTCCATCATGTCATTTACAGGTGAATTACTTTCATGAGGTTTATGGAAGGGTTTATTGTACAAATGTTCTGTCAGTATATCAGATATTAAATGTACACCGTTTATGTAAGCCTGGAAACTTAAAGACTGTGGCAGTTATTTCATATGAATGAGAACTTAATATCAAGCTTCTTAAGTGCATCTAACTATAATGTACCAGTTTCTTAAATGTTTCATTGTGGATTTAAAAATTTACAATCAGCAAGGCGATTCCAAAGCTGGAGTGACATTTAGCCTTTTTATTCTTTTTAAAAAAAATCATTCTCAATATTAAATTAAATAAATAAATAAATATCAAAACATTAGAATAAAGAATAATATAGAATATCTCAATATTATTGGAAAAAGTGGGGGAAATAAGTAATCAGCAAACTTTTCTTCTTCTGAAGATCTTCAGGAAATTTGTTACAAATTCCTATTGGACAAATATTTCATAGGGGTGAACGTGTTCAGCTAACAGAATCGAGTGAACCTATAATGGATGACTCATGGAAATTCATCTCATGGTTGAAAAATGGATTCACACAATAATGCGAAGTTTATTTGAATGATTATTTGAGTGTAGCTATAGTAGGCTGAGACAGGGATACAATGCTGTCGATTGTATTAGCTTTAAGTTATTTATAAGTTAATGTTTAAAAAGTATGTTCCCTTTGCTTAACACATTTTTGGCACCAACATTTTTTTGCAAAAGCCCGACTGTAGAATGAACCGCCAGCTGCTATTACCAGTTTTTCCAAAATTAGTGGTACATCTAATGACCTCCTACGCTGCAGGATGTTTCACATCCCAGAACAAACTCGCCCTCATAAAATCACCCACATCAGGATAGGAGCGAACTTTTCACAAGTTTAACTATAAAACTTGATTGCCTATACACTCTATTAAATTTATGGGGACAGTTACTGTAATGACTGTTCTTTGTCTCTGCTCGTAATAGACTATTTTACTGGATCTCGCAGTGGTAAAAAATGTTGACTTTTATATGTGAACATAAAGATAAAAAAAAAAAAGAATATGACAATATACAGTCATGTGAAAAAATAAGCACACCCCATGTTGGTTTTTTTGACATATTTACATTTACATTTATTCATTTAGCAGACGCTTTTATCCAAAGCGACTTACAAATGAGAGCACACTCACACACCAATGGTAGCAGAGCTGCATGCAAGGTGCTAGCTTGCCATCGGGGGCAACTTAGGGTTCAGTGTCTTGCCCAAGGACACTTCAGCATGGTATCATCCGGGCCGGGATTCGAACCACCAACCCTACAATTAGTGGACAACCCGTTCTACCGACTGAGCCACAGCCGCCCCATATTTGGACAAGCAAACATTTGATCATCTTTGACTATTAATAAAGTCTATATACTTGAACAAAACCACAAGGAAAATTCGCTTTTTCAATGATTTATTCAACAGAAATATCAATAGATGTGATATTCTTCTGTGGAAAACTTAAGTACCCTCTTGACCTCAGAAGCTAGTACTGTCCCCTTTAGCAGAAATAACTTCCTGTTGGTGGTTTGCATAATTGTCCACCAGTCTCTGACATCGGCTTGCTGGAATTTTTGACCACTCTGCAATATTCTTTCAGTTGCAACATGTTTAAGGGTTTTCTTGCATGTACTGCCCATTTCAAATCCCACCACAACATTTCAATGGGATTCAGATCCGGGCTTTGACTGGGCCATTCCGTAACCCTCCATTTCTTCTTTTTGAGCCATTCCTTGGTGGATTTGCTATTGATGCTCGTTATTGATGATCATTGTTCTATCTAGTGCTAGCGATCATTATCCTGTTGAAAAGTCCACTTTCAGTTCAACTTCAACTTTGACAGATGGCCTCACATTATCTTCAAGCACTCTTTGATGCAGATTGCATAGTTGAATCAATGAATGCAAGCTGTCCAGTCCCTGAGGAAGCAAAGCAACCCCAAACCATAACATTTCCAGCACAGTGCTTCCCAGATGATATGAGCTTCTCCTGAAAAGCTGTCTTTGGTCTGCACCAAACATGTCTGCTGTTACTTTGGCCAAACAACTCTATCTTTGATTACTAGGCCCAGAGCACATTATTCCAAAAAGCCCAGTTTTTGCCTATATGCTCATTGGCAAACTGAAGTCTTGCTCTAATGTTGTTTTTAGACAGCAAAGGCTTTTTCCTGGCATGCCTCCCACGCAGGTCAAATTTGTGCAATCTCTGATTGTAGAAGCATGCACTTTGACATCAACAGTTGGAAGACGTACTAGCAGAACCTGTGATGAATTTTGGAGGCACTTTGAGACTTTTTCTTGCATCAAATGCTCTGCTCATGGGCTGAAATTGCTGTGACGGCCAGTCCTGGACTAATTGGCAGTCGTTTGAAATCTGTACCACATGTAGATCATTTTCCTGACAGTGGAGTGATGTTTTTCCAAATAATTCGGAGATTTTTTTAAATCCCCCGCCAGACTCATGGGCATCCAAAACGTTTTTTTTTTCTGAAGGCCTTACAGAGACACTTAAATATGAGAGAGGTATAAATAAGACAGGTTCCACTTGCAATCCCTAAATAAGTTCTAATCAGAGGCACCCAATTGTGAACACCTGATTCTAATTTTATGGATTTGAAGGTGTGATAAATGTAGAGGTGTTACTTTTTCATCTCATTTGGTAGAGTGTATCACCTTTATTAATAGGCACTGTTTCAAAGATGATCAAATGTGTTCTTGTCCAAATGTGTGTAAAAAATTAAATTAAATTAAATATTTTCATGGAGTGTATTTATTTTTTCACATGACTGTATACAAATATATCACCTGAATGCTGCTCTTTTGTAAGTACTGAGAAAAAAACTGCACAATCGGTGTATATGCTGCTCTTAAACTACTTTGGGAAATAGCATTCTCAGCAGTATCAGAAATTACCCTTTCCTAATGTTTTCTGCAATACTTCGAGACAATGGCAGAAGCTAGCGCTTATATATTGGCTCTTTGGTAATTAGATCAAAAGGAAACATAGGTAAAATAAGAACTTTCTTTACCTCCTATGTTATACCCTAAGCAGGCGTTCTGGTCACAGTAACCTGGTGGTCCAGCAGCACCAGGCTTTCCAGGACTTCCAGGGTGACCCGGAGTGCCCTGAGTTCCAGGCCTGCCTGGAGGACCCTGGCTTCCTGTTCGGCCCTCACCTGGAGGACCTGCAGCGCACATTAACACACATCAACACGGTGCCACATGCAATCCAGCAGAGCTCCATGTTTGGAACTTTTCTTATTTCGACATATTTCTGTGCGTAGTTCTGTACTTTCAGCACAAGCTAAGATTTCCCCAAATGCAACTGGCCCTTTTAACCATGTAGTTACTTTAAAATTCATTCATGAATAGTATTGATTTAAAAAAAAAATAATGAACAAATTATTATTTGATTATGAACAAATCTGAAGTAAAGGGGTTAGTCAAATGAAACCCTTAAAAGTGTGACATAAATTAGCATTACGTTAAATTTGTGGTTACAAAACTGATCCATTGTTCTCAGAAGCCCCTTATACTGTTACCTCAAGCTTGATACACTTTTGTGACACCTATTTGCAACAAACAAAACTTAAGGTTTTCATTTGACTCAACCTCATATTTAAAGTAAAATGTTCCAGTAAGATGTAGTGATCACCAACCTCTGAAACAAACCTCTTAACATACACACACTCACTGGCCACTTTATTAGAAACACCATACTAATATGGTGGGGCGGCTGTGGCTCAGTCGGTAGAGAGGGTTGTCCACTAATCCACTAATCGTAGGGTTGGCGGTTCGATTGCTGGCTCGGATGACTCCACATGCCGAAGTGTCCTTGTGCACCTTGCATGGCAGCTCTGCTACCATTGGTGTGTGAGTGTGTGTAAGAATGGGTGAATGAGACACAGTGTAAAGCACTTTGGATAAAAACGCTATATAAGTGTACCATAATAATAATAATGAGTAAATGGTAAATGGTGCACTTATATAGCGCTTTTATCCAAAGTGCTTTACACTGTGTCTCATTCACCCATTCACACACTCGCACACCAATGGTAGCAGAGCTGCCATGCAAGGTGCTAGCTTGCCATCGGGGGAAACTTGGGGTTCAGTGTCTTGCCCAAGGACACTTCGGCATATGGAGTCATGTGGGCGGGCAATCGAACCGCCAACCCATCAATTAGTGGACAACTCGCTCTACCGACACAGCCACCCAGTCAGTGAGTAGGCCCTCCTTTGCTTTCAGAAGTACCTCAATTCTTCATAAGGTGTTGGAAACGTTCCTTTGAGATACAGACATAACTTACATAACTGCTGCAGATCTGTCAGCTGCACATCCGTGCTGCGAATCTACTGTTCTATCACATCCCAAAAGCTGAAGTACACTGAACTCACTGTCATGTTCATGGAATGCGTGGTATGGTGCATTATTATGCTGGACGTAGCCATTATAAGATTATGGTCATATTCAACTGGTATTAAGGGACCCAGTGTATGCCAAGAAAACATTCCCAACACCATTACACCATGACCATCCTTAACTGTTGACAGAATTCCTGTCACGTCCATGGATTCAAGCTGTTGATGCCAAAATTTCACACTACCATCTGGTTGTTACAGTAGAACCAGCCTATCTGGTGCCAATAACTGTGCCACAGTCAAAGTCAAAGAGATCACATTTTATCCCCATTCTGATGTTTGATGTGAACATTGAACAACTGCAGCTCTTGACCTCTATCTGCTGCCAGATATTTGCCTGATTGGGTAATTGCATGAATGAGCAGGTGTACAGGTGTTCCTTTTAAAGTAGCCATTGAGTATATACCTGAATATAGTCACATCTAAATATAAGCTCTAACTATGATGTCTTCAACATCCAAAGATGAACAAAAGTGTCTTGTCTGGCGAATACGTGTGGTCATTTGTTTACCTGGAGGTCCTGGGTGGCCACGTGGTCCCTGTGTCCCCACACCTGGACTGCCTTTCTCTCCTTTATCTCCTGGGAGCCCTGAACAGACAATAAACACTAAAGTGAGACCAAGCGACACCACCTGCCTCTCTGAATTTATATACTGCTGTCCTCGTTTGCTACTGGCCAGGCAGAGGGATTGAGATAGCAGACCTAGTGTAGTGCACACACACTGACAAAAACAAATCTGCACATGAAATGGCTAGAATGTCTGTCTAGCTCTTTTATTTACCTTCCACCACTGACCACTGGTGGTGGAGAGAGTGTGAGAACCACATGCTTTTCATGGGTCGCTAATCATTTGGCAAAGAACAACATAAATATGGAGTCCAGAAGGAAAGCTAGCGGTTCCACAGAGATTTCTGCTTCAACGTATCCTGCTGCATGGAAAATAGCAAAAGACTGACTGCATACAAAAATAGTCTTGAGCAGTTATTATTAGTTCTTTGCTATTCCAAAACCAAACACTGTGACAAGCAAAACATCTCAGAATTATGAGTCTTTATAGAGAGGCACACTCCAATTTTTCCCAGGCTTCTTCACAGCAATCTGGTCTTCATCACCCCTGACCAAGGCTGACAATTACCCCAACCCCGAGCACATAATTAGCACTCTTGTAATGATAGGCTACACCACTAAACCCCTCAAACCATCTCTCATTAGCAAATGTTGTTAGTGTTGTGCTGCCAGTCTGAACTAATTATATTAACATTCTGCTTTGTATCATTCTGTCTGTGTATATAACACTGCATGTGTGAACTGATGCTGGTCTTGCTCGTTATCTCTCTGCGACTTTCTCGCGATGGTTATTTATTCTGTTGATTTAACAGTCAATAAAATTAACACTGAAACATAATCTCATGTGAATTGTGATGTCTGGTTTTTCCCATGGTGTGCATTAACTAACCTCTCTCTCCGGGACGGCCACTCAGTCCATTACCTCCTGGGAAGCCTGGTCTGCCTGAAGGCCCTTGCTCTCCCTGCGGCCCCGGAGGGCCCTGACGGCCTGGTTCCCCTGGAGGACCTGGCACTGTCCGGACTGACACAGACTGACTGGGGATCTGATTCAGGATTGAGTTGTAGCGAGACAAGTGGCCTGATGAGAAGAGTGGCAAAGCAAACAAGCGAAGAGGGATACATTAATAGAACTGAAAGGATAACCAAATATGACTTTAAAATGATCTGGAGTAAAGTAAAGAAAGCTAAACAAGAAAAGCAGAACATGGATTCCAGAGAGGTGCATCAGAAACATATTCACTCTAGAGATCATATTGGTGACTTAAAGTTCAAATGCCAACGATACCATAGCCGGTTATTGGCGTGAGTCCAAGACAGCATAATTGGCTTTGCTAATGTGTGTATGTATGTATGTATGTATGTGGGGGCAGACAGCGCTTTTCTCTAACATTGTTCAGCTGCAATGTGTTGTAGCATGAGCAGCAGTTCTAAAAGATACCGTGGCTCACTTTGTGTGTCTTGAAGGCTAGCACATGCCAGCCCTCACTCTCCCCAGTCAATAGTCATGTTATAAAAGAGAGGTAGCTAGTGGGTGGCAACTGGAAAATGACCAAATTTGGAGAAAATGTGGTAAAATTTATACAATAAGAATAATTAAACACATATTATACATAACTTGCCCATTCAGTTATTACTCAGAAATCCAAGATGGAGACCCTAGCACTTGACAATATTGTGTCCCTCATTATGGAGGCTTTGTATACTTGTTGCATTTGTATGCTTTGAGGGGGAGCCTATTCCAGTACTACCTGGCTTAAAGCCCAACAAACACATACTCACTCTGAATTAGCTGTTCACACACTTGTCTGGCTATAGAGCGGACAACTGCTTGAGACTGCATGTCGCCCTTTGAAGACAAAAAAAAACAGATGGTTAATGGTTAAAGTCCATTGCATTGATGCTGCTATGGTTTCTCTCCAACAAGCATGCATTACAGTGTTTTTAACAAAGCAGATAACAGCCCATAAAGCATAAATATTTAATAGGTGTAATTTAACATTCACCACCATAGTCTTATTTTCTGATGCCCAACCCTTCACAGACAGGCAACAGAGCCCAAGACTGAGCATAAAACACCTTTACATTAAGACATGGATTCACAGAGGAAAGGTGTTTCAAAAATATATGCTATGCTTGTGCTTGTGATTTGTACCAGGTTGTCTGTCTGAGGGTCCCTTAATCCCATTGCTAATACTCCGCCATTACATGCCTGACTTGTCACCCAGGCCAAGCTTATATAAACCTCTCCAAATTTTACACAATAGATCAGACTTACCCTCTCCCCTCGCTCGCCTTTAGTACCATGAGGACCCTGCCAAAAAGAAAAGGGAAAAGGTAGGTAAACAGCTGCAAAGATAATGGAGAATTTCAAAGACCACTGGTTGTGTGGGTCCCAGATCTGATTGGGGCTGATCAAAAATGAAAGTGGTGCTTTGGAGCACATATCTGCCTGCTTTGTTGTAGCACAGGTCATTTTGAAGGGATTATGAATAAATCATCATGAAAGCAGCCCACGGTCCAAGAACATGAAGGAGACATGTTGTTCAGTTAATGCAGAGACAGAGGATGGGCCAGAATACTAAGGCTACTAAATAATTCTGACATCATAAAACGGTAATTTGGAGGTCTGGAAAACACAGGCTCACACATATGAAGGGCTAATGATTGTGCCAAAATGTTTGTCTCATTCTTAAATTTCACGTGCAAGAGTATGCGTAGCCAGAAATATGAGGCATCGCCTGAAATATCACAGAGCAAGAATGTACATTTTGCCAAGTGTCATAGTGTGCGTGCTCTTCAGTAAAGAGTCTCACTATTCATGAACCAACCCCACACTGATAGTAAACATGTCATCTCCTTGACAGCCTGTCTACCAGGTTCAATAGAGAGATCAACACAGAAAGGTCCACATCACTACACATAAGCATATGGTTCTTCTTTACCACCAGCTCTAAACAAACACTCGATTAAACAGCTCTCTCTTCCTAATTCGAAAAGGTGTCACTCCGCAGGAATATAATTGAGATTGGCGTTGCTTGACAACATTAGATCCCTTGCTCGTCCCTGGCGTAAAAATGAGAAACAAACATTCCACCCTGAGGGTCCACACAAGCAGTAGCTGAGATTTCTTCTCCTGAGTAGTCAAGAGATCAACATGGTGGGTGTTTAGCCTTTTGTCTGACTCTGACAGTCCTGGACGCAAAACAATACGTGTCTGTCTTGTGTACTATTAGCTAGATTCAGTGAGAATAAAACATCATGTTACAATGCTAGTTTGAATCCTGGATGGTGTCTATGCACAAATGCAAACAGATGTGAAGCATTTATAAATCTTGGAAATTCAAATCATATGGAGAAATCCATAAGAAGAGAAGACTGAACAGACCAGTGTCAATTAACCCACTGATCTGACTGAGGTCATGACCCATTTGTTTACAGCGTTAGCTTTATTCTTTTCTGTTCAGGGAGGTCTGAAGTTCAGAGTGTGACGCTGGACGCAGTCGGGAGAATGACTCAGCAGTGGGACACAGTCCCAGAATTAGCAGTGAAGTTGTTTTAAATGAGGCACATGCTTTCAGCACACCCCATTCGTCTGACCTGGAGAAAGCATATTTACAAAATTAACTGAATATGTGAGTGGTGAAAAGTCACAGACCTTTGAGGAAATATTTTTGTTGACTTATTCAGATGATGGATACTGAGGCTTTGATGTTAAGCCAAAAAGGAATGAATGTGTGAACAGTGACATTTCACTGTTCTGTAAGATTGTGATACTTCCTGCTGATCAGTTTTACAGACACTGTTTGTATTCATATGTAAATCCTTTAATTCATCGTCAACTAATTTCAGGTCCTACGTAAATATGGGTTTCTCTGAGTGCTGGTCTTATACTTACAGGTGGTCCGTGATCACCATGTGTTCCTGGGGGTCCAGTGGTTCCTGGAGCTCCGGGAGCACCTGGACTGCCCTGTTGTAACAGAGACCAATTGGTCAAGGGGTAAACAAGAGCCTAATGCATTTGAGTGGCCCTGAGGATTTTGGAGAAGAACAAGAAAATGCTTACAATAGGACCTGGTGGGCCATGTTGTCCCTGTGGTCCATCTTTCCCAGGCAAACCCTACAGAAATAGCATTCCATTATGAAATGACTCAATGAGTGAATACAATGTTTATATAGTATGAATACAAATGAATACAATGTTTATATAGTAACTTGTCTCATCATTGTCTTGAGAAGACAATGATGAGACAAGTTACTATATAATTGGCTTGAGAAGACAATGTTAAACTAAATGAACACATAAATCCATACGCTTTCAACTTCTTTCCCTTTTGTCCCCTTTATGGATGCACCTAAATTTTGGCTACATTTTGGAATGTTTTTGGCTTAAACATTCTGAGCGTTTTAAATTTTAAGACTAAATATAACCAACAATATAAATCACTTTAACATTATAATGTTCTATCATAATCAGTCCGTACAGGAGTTCGCTGAGGTTTTTGTGCTTTTTTGCAGAAAACTACCGGAATCTGGGAAATCGCAACTGCACAAAATTGTTTTGCACGGCTTTCCGCAGTGATGTTTGTTGGTGAAAGAGACCTTTTAGCTGTACTCATGTTCGACTCACATGACTCGAATTGACGCACATGAATCTTTCGTAGAAATGCATGTTATGATAACGTCACACGACACACATGAAGTCATGTGACATGATGATGTCACATGACACGTCTTGGTCCATATCTGTGGAAAATCTGTGGTAATTCTGAAACATTGCAAGCGCCTACGAATATTGCATAGTTTTCTTGAATTTGTATTCATTTCTGCGATCGCAAAATCCTTAAATCCTGGCGGGACTGTTCGTTCCACGTAACTCAAAGGAGGATTCGGCTGTTGTTATGTTGTCACATGGTGCAACTTGGCCCAAATCTGCAGAAAATCTGTGGTAATTTTGAAACATTGCAAGCTCAGGTGAATATTGCTGAGTTTCCTTTGATTTTGTATTATGCAAAATATAATAGCAGTATTAACATTGCAGCTGGCAAAACTCCAAGTAATGTAATCCACGTTCAGTTTAAAGTGAAGTGTTCATTTTCATCTATTTCACCTAACAATTGACAACCATAATGGATTCTACTTTATTTCACTCAAATTCAGCGTGAATGGCTGATGCCTCACTCAGCGGTTTCCTATTGGCCGGTGCATACAGAAATACAGGAATCTGATGGATGGCAATACATCAACACAAAAAACTCAGCGGCAACATATGCACATTTCATGGACACCACACATTACACTGAATATTTGCGTAAATGTATTTCCAAACCCAAGAAACCTTCACGAGTAGAACCAACCTTGTAAGGTTTGCATTTTCAAAATTAGAAAACAGCCCTGATATACACCGACATACTCTTAGCCCGTTAGTGTTCAGTTCAGTTCAGTTTTCGAATGAGAGCTTAATGTAGAGAACCTTTTCAAGAGTTTACTGAGAAACAACAATGCTAGAACATTAAGAAGTGGACAAACTTTGCACAGACAGATATATCCTGGTTCCTTTTTACACAAGGAGTGCAGTCAAAATAGATCCATTATGTCACATTATGTCATTATGTCCCCTGATGCCCGTCGAAGGACATCTGAACGGCAGCTTATCTGAGCATTGCAGAACACTGACCAAACTCATGTCTACAGTTTATTCACACTAGAATTGATGCTTACAGCATGATAATGCACCATGTCACAAGGTATGTATCATCTTCGAATGGTTCCAGGAACATTTTTATTGCTTCAGTGGCCTGTGTGGTCCCTGGATTTCAACACTATTGAGTATTTTAAGATGAGGTGGAAAGGGCTGTTAGCAGCCATCCAATTTTCAGGAACTGTGCAACAAAATCATTTCCACATGGTACAACATTCCTGCACAATACATTCAGCTTCTGTGGAATTCATGCCCAGGCAAATCCCTGCTGTTCCTAAGGCCATTCACAGCTATTCTAGCTGGCACTCTAATACTGACAGCTCAAAAATTGGATGCATATTTGTTGGTCTTCACATGGAGAAAATATATCTATTGATGAGTTGTTTTCTGGGAGAGTTTAATGGCTTCTTTATTTTAACAAACAGGAATCCTTCATTTTGACAACAGAAAATTGTGTGCATCATTCTGTCGGGCTCAGAAAAGTTTTAATTTGAAAATAGCTCCAATGGTTTACGCGGCAGTTGATAAATTATCCTCTGAACCAGATGAATAAGCAGTTCATAAGGAATGATGGAATTTTTTTTTTTTTCATTTTGATAACAGATCAAGCTGCACTGCATTTCAGGAACATAGTCTAATGGAATGCAGCTATGTTGTGCAGTAGACTTTCTATATAAAAATCATTATCATAAGCCTACCTATAGGCCTGTGCCTATATGCTCATATTCTGTTGTTTTGAAATATTTAAAAAAAAAAATAGAGAAGCAAAAAAAAAAAAAAGACGTAAACAAACATGTCATCAGTCATGTCATAGTTTAACCTGGCATCACTGGGGCAGCATTTGTAAAGAACTAACATACATTTTTTTGTCTTGCAAGCCTTATGAGGTTCTTGTTTTAATAAAGCATGGGTTTTATGTTTGCCTGTTAATAACAGCTTTATGCAGAGAACAAAAGCAGTCAATCATTTTGTTTAATAAATCACCACTTTTCTCATTTTGGCTTAATTTGTTTGTTTTTGAACCACTTCTAAACCAGGTGTATGCTGCATTTGGAGCAGATATTACAAAAAATGGGTCTCATTTATGAATCCTTTAGTAAATTTGTGTGTAAATGTTTGCATAAGGCAAACGGAGCTAAAAGTTTCTGCCGGATTTACAGCATTTTTCAAAAATGCTGGTTTCATTCTTAGTAGTCTGGAAACACAAGATGACAACTAAAAAGTGAAAGAAAAGGCAGAAAAACAAGTTATTTTGACTCACTTCTATGCAAAAAAAAAAGATATATATACAGTGCCTTGCGAAAGTATTCGGCCCCCTTGAACTGTTCGACCTTTTGCC